>JAHBCN010019030.1:0-16401 GCA_019359885.1 Listronotus oregonensis
TTCTTTTGAGGCATTCTGAACATTATAAAGATATGTATAACTGAAAAGGCACTTTAAAAGGAAATCAATTTATTTAGTCTTTAAAAGGATTAGAGAAATCCTTTTATTAGTATTACAGAGTTCGTTACAAAGTTACTTTTTTATTTAAAAACCAAGTAGATACAAATTAATTTAAGACTAATGCATTTTATACTACAGAAATTTGTTTCAGATCGAGGAGGAGCACATGACATGTGAGAGAAGTCTAAACCGCACAATCTGGTAAACTGACTCATAAATTGTTCAGCCAAAGCAACCACTGCTTAAATTTAGGTAAACACCGTTTAAATTTTACGTACCTGACTATTACATATCATATTTCATTATAGTTTTTATTTATTTATTATAAATCTGACAGAGCTGTAAAATATAATTATCAATAAGGATTTTTTAAAAAACCAGGTCTAAGACTTAACCAAATATTAAAAAAAACATTAAACATTTAAACTTTTTCCCATAAAATAATTGGGGAAAACCATCCGTTTAGAAAGGAAACCCCACTTTGGAAACAAAAACAGTACAGACAACATTGAAGGTAGGACACTAAAGACAGAAGAACAAAACAACTGAAATAGACTGGTTCAAAGAATGAAGGAACGAAAACTTCCAAAAAATAGGCAACTGGACACAAAAAAAGAAGAGAACTTAAAGTTCAAGAAAGAGCTGAAGAGATGGCATTGACAAAGAGATCAGAGAAAGAGAACTAAAGAAGAACTTGTGGAACGACAGAGATCAATGAAGACTGAGAATTGGAAGACGCTGCAGAAAGTTTTTTACACTATAATAAAGATAATAAACAATATTTTAGGCTTTTTTTTTAAAAGGCAAAATATTAAAATAAATTATTGTAGTTTAGGTGGTCTAAAATGCCCTAGAGGAACACTTAAGATTTTTTACGTAAGTTGGTGTCATATATCGACAGATTTCCGGGAAGTATATAAATTTTAATTGGTTGACTAACGAGCTGCAAGTATCTATTAGATAAATTCCTTATCTGAACATATTTAAAATGTCAAGACGATATAAGCGTTAAAGCCGTAGTTACGAATTTTTATGTAGGCTAGTGTCCGGTTTGACCATTATCGGTTTTCATTTAAGCTCTAATCAATACAATAAATATTAATGGTTCAGGTGGCTTAATTTAAAACAACCAATAGTAGCTTCATAGGGAACAATAAAATATATTAGAAGACAAAATGGTGAAATATAAGAATCTGTATAATGGTGGGCATCAGTTGAACAATACATACCACAGCAATTTGATCCCGACTTAACCGCCCCCTCGCACTTGCCGTTTGAGAGAAGTCTGACTCGCAGAATCATGTAAACTGAGGCATAAATTGTACAGCCAAAGCGACCACTGCTCAGATTCAGATACAGCACCTTTTAAATGTTATGTACCTGACTTTCCGACAGAACATATTAAATTATAGTAATAATTTTATCACTATTTATATTACAGAGCTGTAAAATATGATATATTATGTTTTGACTTTTGAAAAAAAAAACAGTTTGAACAACGATAAAGGTAGGACACACAATAAGAAAAGATATATGGACAAAACAGCTGAGGTAGTACGGACTTGTTTAAAAACCCCCCTTAGTTGTCTTTAAAATATGTTACTTTCATCCTAATCCCAAAGAGACTATGCCTGTTATGTATTATTATAGAGTTTGTTACAAAGTTTCTTTTTAATTTTAAAACCAAGTAGATACAAATTAATTTTAGAGTAATGCATTTTATACTACAGAAATTTGTTCCAGGCCTAACCTCCTTCTCGCACTTGCCATGTAAAAAAAGTCTAAACCGCACAATCAGCTACACTGACGCATAAATTGTTCAGCCAAAGCAATTACTGCTCAAATCCAGATACAGCACCGTTTAAGTTTTTTGTACCTGACTATTACAGAACATATTTAATTATAGTTTTAATTAATTTATTATCCATCTGACAGAGCTGTAAAATATAGTAATCAATTGGGATTTTTTAACAAACCAGGTCTAAAACTTAACAAATATCTTAAGAAAGGATTCATTTAAACTTTCTCTCATAAAATAATTGGAAAACACCATCTGTTTATAAAGAAAACCCAACTTTGGAAAAAACAATCCAGACAACTTTGAAAGTAGGACACTAACAATTCACAGAACACAATAAGAGAAGACATAAGAACAAATCAACTGAAGTAGACTGGTTCAAAGAATCAAGGAACGAAAACGTTTTAAAAAATAGGCAACTGGACATCAAAAAAAAGGAGAGAAAGATAAAGGCTAAGAAAGAGTTTTAGAGAAGGCATTTACAAAGAGATCAGGGAAAGAGAATTAAAGAAGAACCTGTGGAAAGACATGGATTAATGAAGACTGGGAATTGGAAGACGCTGCAGAAACTTTTTACACTATAATAAAGTTAATAAATAATATTTTAGGCTTACTTTTTTACAAGGAAAAATATATATATAAATCATTGTTGTTTAGGCGTTCTAAAATTCCCTAGAAAAACACCTATGATTTTTTACGTAAATTGTTGTCATATACCGACAGATTTCCGGGAAGTATATAAATTTTAATTGGTTGACTAACGAGCTGCAAGTATGTATTACATAAATTTCTTATCTGAACATACTTAAAATGTCAAGACGATATAAGCAGTAGTTACGAATTTTTATGTAGGTTAATGTCCGGTTTGACCATTATCGGTTTTCATTTAAAATCTAATCAATACAATAAATATTAATGGTATAATTATTGGCTTAATTTAAAACAATCAATGGTAGCTTCACAGGGAACAATAAAATAAATTAGGAGATAAAATGGTGAAATATAAGAATCTTTATAATGGTGGGCATCAGTTGAACAATCCATACCACAGCAATTTGATCCCGACTTAACCGCCCCCGCACTTGCCGTTTGAGAGAAGTCTGACCCGCAGAACCAGGTAAACTGAGGCATAAATTGTACAGCCAAAGCGACCACTGCTCAGATTCAGATACAGTACCGTTTAAATGTTATGTACCTGACTTTTCTACAGAACATGTTAAAATTATAGTATTAATTCAATCACTGTTTATATTACAGAGCTGTAAAATATGTTTTTTTTTACACATAACAGTTTCAACACTTGACCAAATATTCTAAGAAAACTTTTATTTAAACTTTTTTTCATATAACAATTAGAGAACACCCTTTGTTATTAAAAAAACACGAATTTTGAAAAAAAAACAGTCCGAACAACGATAAAGGTAGGACACACAATAAGAGAAGATATAAGGACAAAACAACTAAGGTAGTACGGACTTGTTGGAATAGTTTTTCCCAACTCTTGACCATTTCCAACTTTGAAGTTGGAATGCCCTTTTGAAAAGGGTTTCATAGAATTGTTTTTAATTTTAAATTAACCCCCCTTAGTTGTCTCTAAAATATATTACTTTTATCCTAGTCCTAAAAAGACTATCCCTGTTTGCATTTATTTATGGCGCGGCGGTCCTATTATCTTTAGATTCGTTATCAGCTATTATAAAATCCGAAATATCAAATTTATACATACTGTCACGGCTTAGGTCACGGTTGTTTATACCCGCCTTTTTCCCGAAGTTTGTTCACCGCCCCAGAAATGTGACTATAAGATTATACAGATATATATTCGTGATAAGATAGTATAGATACAAAGTACAGTTTACGCTAATGATAGCCTACGTACAACGAAAACATGTCACCTGAGAAAGAAGCATCTAAATTTTCTACAAAAAAAAAAAAAAAAAAAATGTTTTAACCAAGACATCACTCTTTAGAAAAGCTGTTAAAAAAGTACAGATTACGCTGATGATAGTCAACGTTCGATGAAAACATGGCACCCGAATAAAAAATAGATTGTTACTAAACATAATAAAAAAAAATAAAATAAATTATTTTAAATAACACATATCTCTTTAGAAAAGCTGTACAGAAAGTACAGACTACGCTGATGATAGCCAACGTTTAACAAGAACATGGCACCTGAAGGAAAAGTGCCTGAGTGTTCTAAAAAATATAATAAGTTATTTTAATCAGCACATCACCCTTGAAAAAAGCTGTACAGAAAGTAAATATTATGCTGATGATAACCAAGGTTTGACGAGAACATAGCACGTAAGGAAAATATACCCGAGTTTTCCACAAAACAAAATAAAATAAATTATTTTAAACAGCACATCACTCTTAAGAAAAGCTGTACAGACAATACAGATTACGTCGATAATAGCCAACGTTCGACGAGAACATGGCATCTAAAGAAAATATACCTAAGTTTTCTACAAAACGTGATAAAATAAAGTGTTTAAATCAGCACATTACCTTTTAGAAAATCTGTACAGAAAGTACAGATTACCCTGATGATGGTCAACCTTCGATAGGAACATGGCACCTGAAGAAAAAGTGGCTGACGTTTTTACAAAACATAATAAAATAAAATATTTTTAAAGCTGAATTTAAATTTTGGCTAAAATGGTCAAATTTTGTCTCAAGGAGGTAAATTTTGTCTAAAGAAGTAAAATTTTGTCCACAGAAGTTAAACTTTGACTAAAGGAGTCAAATTTTGTTTGTAAGGAGCCACATTTTGTCAAAAAAAGTCAAAGTTTGCCAAAAAAAGCCAAATTTTGTCAATAGAAGTCCAGTTTTGTTAAAAGATGTCAAGTTTTGTCAAAAAAAGTCAAATTTTGTCTAAAGGAATCAAATTTTGTCTATAATAAGTCAAATTTTGTCAAAGAATGTAAAAAAAAGTCAAAATTTGTCTAAAGGAGTCAAAATTTGACTAACGGAATCAAATTTTTATCAAAAGAAGTCTAATTTGATCTAAAGAAGTCAATATTTGTCGGTATGAAGTCAAATTTTGTCTAAAGGGTTAAAATTCGACTAAAAGAGACAAATTCTGTCTGTAAAAAGTCAACTTTTGTCAGGAGAAGTAAAATTTTGTCAAAATAGGTTGACTAAATAAATTAAATTTTGTCCAAAGAAGTCAAATTTTGTTAAAAAGTGTAAAATTTTCCCTAAAAGAGTCAAATTTAGTAAAAGAAGTCAAATTTTGTTTAAAAGAGTTAAATTTTCTCTAAAGGAGTCAAATTTGGTTCAAAAGAGTAAAATTTTGACTATGAATCAAATTTTGTTTAAAGAAGTCAAATTTTGTTCAAAGGGGTCAAATTTTGACTGAAGAGGTCAAATTTTGTATAAAGGAGTCAAACCAGAGCATATTAAATTAAGCATTATTTTTATTATTGTTAATTTCGCATAGCTGTAAAATATAATATAATATTACGCTTTTTTAACACATCAGGTTTGCAACTTAACCAAAAATCCTAATAAAACTGTCAATAATATTTTGCCCATTTCATAATTAGAAAACACCCGCCGTTGTTAAAGAAAACCCGACTTTGAAAAAAAAACAGTCCGAACAACAATGAAAGTAGGACACACAATAACAAGAAGACATAAGGACAAAACAACTGAGGTAGTTCGGACTTGTTGAAAGAATGGCGTGTTGCGTAGCTTTAGGCAACTTTTGACCACTTTTAGTTCTTTAAAGTTGGAATTTCCTCTCGGAAAGGCATCCTTTACAATATTACATTAACCCTCCTTGGTTGTCTTCAGAAGAAGTTACTTTTACCCTATTCCTGAGGAGGCTATCCCTGTTTGAATTTCTTTTGGGCGTGGCGGTCTCATTATCCTTTGATTCGTTATCAGCTATGATAAAATATGAAATATCAAATTACCCGCCTTTTTCCCGGTGAACCCGGATGTTTGTTCACCGCCCTAAAGATGTGACTAGAAAAAATTACAGGTATACTCGTGCCAGGACAAGACATTGTGTCAAAAGATATATAATGAGCAAATTCTGCTTCTGAAATCTTATTTGGCGCATTGGAAATTCTTTGTTAAGCCATTTTAAACAATATCAAGATATGTATACCTGTAGGCACTTTAAAGGGAAATTTAATCCGAATCGAACACTAAAAGATCGAGATATTACAGAATATAAACTTGAAAGCTAAGAATAAATGGAATTAAAACTTTTAATTTTCAAAAATTAAAAATTAAAATTTACACATCTGGGAAGTGCTAAAAAATAAAAATTAATGGAATGATTTACGGGAGGCCAATGTTCTGCAGTGGACTTAAAACAGCCAATTATGATAATTTTATGCAGGTTAGTGTCAGTTTTTGACATTTAAAGTTGTTTTCTAAGTTCTGATCAATACAATAAATATTTATTGCTTTAGTTGGACTAACGATAGGATAGTATTCGTTAATTACGTTATTTATCTGCATATCTTCCCAATTTGAAGAGCGATAGTTAGGATTTTTTACGTAGTTGGTATCATATTTCCACAAATTTTCAAGCGTTATCTAAGTTCTAATCAGGAAAGGTAGACTAACGTTTGTTAGTATTTTTTAGATAAATTCCTGATCTGGACATATGTTAAATTTCAAGACGATAGTTTGGAATTTGGGCGGCAAGTTTGTGTGATTGGTAAGGATGATAGGTTGGGACGTGGTACCCTCTCGGTTAGGGAAGTGAGAGTGAACCACGGCTTGCGTTGGCAGGGTCGCGTCCCTGAGGTAGACCTGACTTTACCGGGATCATAAAGTGTATCTACCCGCTACCAAGACATGATGCGTTTCGTAATCAAAGAGATTCACCAACAAGATGGTCGGACGACATTAAACGCATACATCACAACTGAATTTATGGTGCTTAAGACCGGAAAAAGAGCAATGATTTAGGGAAGGCCAATATCCTGAAGTGATTGGCTAGTGCTGATGATAAAGATTCAGTTAGACTAACAATAGGACAGTATTTATTGGATTCATTATTTATCTGGATATATTCTTAATTTTATTGACTGATTTGATGATTTTATTGATTGAATATGAGACCCAAAGCGATAGTTAGGATTTTTTCCGTAGTAGCAACTGAATTAATAATGCTTAAGATCAAAAGCCATGGAATGATTTATGGAACGCCTATGTTTTGCAGTGGACTTTAAACGTGTATTGATAATAATGATAATGATAATTCCACATTTCCAGAGGATATGATCCTTAAGGCGATAGTTAGAAAATTTGATGTACGTTAGTGTCAGATTTTTACATTTCCGGTTATTATTTAAGTTCTAATCAATAAAGTAAATATTTCTAGTTAAGATAGACCAACGATAGGACAGTATTTGTTAGATACAATATTTATCTGCTTATATTTCACATTTTAAAACAAAATAGGCCCTAGAGCGATAGTAAATTTTTTTTTACCTACGTTGGTATCAGATTTCGACAGATTTCCGGGTATTATTCAAGTTTTAATTAAGAAAATAAATACTTACGTTTTATGCGAACTAATGATTTCTTAGTATCTTTAAGATACGTTCTTGCTGGACATATTTTAAATTTCAAGAGGACATAATATAGTATCTGTTAATTATACGTATTATCTGTATTATATTAAAATTGGTTTTAGGCAGATTCCTGGACGTTTTCCATACCACGTTGTTGGTTGCAGAGGGTGGTCAGGATGGTTTGGGTAATTTTGGTGTGATTGGTAAGGATAATAGGTTGGGACGTGGTACCCTCTCGGTTAGGAAAGTGAGAGTGAACCACTGCTTGCGTTGGCAGGGTCGCGTCCTTGAAGTAGACCTGACTTTACCGGCATCGTAAAGTGTATCTACCCGCTACAAGACATGCGTTTCGTAATCGAAGAGATTAACCAAGAAGATGGTCGAACGACATTAAACGCATACATTTTAACTGAATTTATGATACTTAAGACCGGAAGAAATGAAATGATTTACGGAAGGCCAATGTCCTGAAATGAATTGCTAGTGCTGATGATAATGATTCAGTTAGACTAACAATAGAACAGTATTTGTTGGATTCATTATTTATCTGGATATATTCCTAATTTTATGACAGCTTGAGACCCAGAGCGATAGTAAGGATTTTTTCCGTAGTAGCATGCCTTTTGAAATGGAGGAGATCCAGCAACAAGATGGTCGGACGACATTAAAAGCATAAATCACAACTGGATTCAGAGTGCTTAACACTGGAAGCAATGGAATGATGGGAAGCTAATGTCCTGCAGTGAACTTAAAACGGCTAGTGATAATGATAATGATTTAGTTGAACTAATGATAGGACCCTAGTTGTTGGATTTATTATTTATTTGCATATATCCCTAATTTAATGAAGATATAAGAGCCAGAGCAATAGTTAGTTTTTTGCGTAGTAGCAACTGGATTAATGGTGACCGAAAGCAATCGAATGATTTACGGGAGACCCATGTTTTGCAGTGGACTTAATGTAGGTGATAGTTCCAAATTTAAAGAGAATGTTTGCGATAGTTAGAAAATTGTGGTTATGTAGGTTAGTGTCAGATTTTTACATTTTCAGTTATTGTCTAAGTTCTTATCAATTCAGTAAATATTTCTGGTTTAGGTGAACTAGATAGGTAAATTATAAATTTTAAGGCGATATTTGCCTTAAAGTCATAGTCGCTAGTGCTGTTTTTTAACTATTGCGTTCTCCCATATATTAAAAAACTATTGATACATTACTGTCTACATTAAGAAAAATTTGTGTTTTTTTCTTTTAAAGTGAAAAGCACAGAAATAGTATTAAAATTTTTAAGAAGGATCAAATTGTTATAAATTATTTTAGAAAAAAAATATTAGAGAGAAGTATGGAAAACCAGATGCCTTAAGACCCAACCTGGAGGACAGGTATTTATTATTGAAGTTACTGAGGTTCCTTTTTTTAGACAAATATCTTTTTCAGCAGATTAAGAACTCTATCCACTGTACCTGTTGGTCCGCGGGAGGTATTTCATTTCCCTCCTACCACCCATATGGGAGGCTTTCCCCTACTAGGTGGCGGACCTGGGGACGCGCCCTCTAGGGGTTACAGGCTCCCCCGAGGGTAATTTATTTATTATATAAAATGATATAATAAAATGAGTTAATTATTTTATAAAATGAGATAATTAATTATTTAATCTTCTATAATAACCAAAAACTTTACTACATTAAAAAAATTGTAGCGTGTGCAATGCTTTATTGTTGTTTTTTAAATTGGACTTCTAAAATAACATAAAATTTACTTAAACACAAAAATCCGACATTCCTACATTTAGGGCGTGTTCTAGTCTAGAAGCCCGAATGTTTTTTGAGGGTCAATAAAAAAACAATTAATATTTTAGCTATCCATTTAGAAATTAAAAAAAATAGATCAAAAGAAAAAAAAAACATATTTTACAGTTGTTACACGCTGTTAACGTAGAGGGGAAAAAAGAGCGTGTCAATCTTGTCACGATTTCGTCTCTTCTGGTCATCTGAAAATTAAAAAAGTGTTCTTAATCTGTACTAATGTCATTATGACAGAAACAAGGAAAAATGAAAAAAATTATTCTCGCAAAATGGGGGGTTCTCGAAAAAAAGGTAGATTTTTTAAGTTTTGGAATTTTTTAAAAGTAAAAATTAAAAATTCATGCTAACTTTTGAACAAATCGATTAATTGGAACTTGAGACAAACGTCTCGAAAAAAGTAGTATCGAGAAAAATGCGTTTTAAGTTTTAAGTTAAGTTTTAGGTACTCTAACAGATAGACCAGTACATTGTACCCTAATTTCTTTATATATATTTTATTATATTTTCCGCATATATCGGGCCTTTTTTTTATCTCAAATTAAATATTTAACGATTCAATTTAAGACCAGCACTTGAAGCTCGAAATTCAGAAGTTTCGGGTCTACCTTCATCGACTACAACTTAAGCTATAACTTTTAAATTAATTTGAATTTCGAAAAATCCTTTCAATGAGATTTTCTTGAATATCTAAACTATCGAAATATACAAAAAAAACTCGATTATTTTAACTTTCAATACAAGAACACCCCCTTAAAAACAAGTGTATTGGGCTTCGAATAGTGAGAGACTATTGATACTATATTGTGTACATTTAAAAAAATTGCTTCTGCAACGCCTTTTTGAGTTGGTTTTGTACTGGACTCCTAAAATTACACAAAACCTTAATTTATATAAAAAGGTGTTTTGCAAAAGCTATGCTTTTTTAATAAATGTTTTGTTCTCCATTATAACAAAGGACCAATTTTTTTCTTCTTAAAAATTACGATCAGCTTTATCCTGGAGATTTGTTTTTTAATTAAACATATATTATACCTTAAGTTGGCTGATATAAGAATTTTAGTCAGGACCGTACTGAGGAAAGGGAGTTTCAAAATTTTAATATCTTAAAAAATTTGTTGTTAGAATACAATAACTAAATTTATCAGTATTTTTTTCTTGCTGTTTATATATTTGCATGAATTGTGAAAGCTTGATGTTTGGCCATAACGTTTTATTAAAAATTACCATTTTCGCCTATATAGTGCAGATTAATAGTTATTTATTAAGTGTTTGTTATTTAAAAATAGTTTACAATATTTTACACTTTTTGTACACACTTAGTCCTAAAATATACCTTTAATTAGAGCGCTTGATACGTAAAAAAATGTAAAATAGTGTACACACTATTTCTGAATAACAAACAGACCTGTTATGTTTTTTCATATTTGCAGGAAAACTCTTTACAGTTGAATGGAAATATCCTGATAAAATATCTCACTATAAGGGATGGTTCGATATCTCTTATTAAGCAATTTTACTATTTTTTAAAGATGCCTAAAGATAAGTCGATTTATTTCATCTGATATAACTTCTTTAGCTGCTTCCTATATTAAATAATAAAATAAATAAAACAAAACAGTAATAATCGTTTATTTATTCAGAGTATCATTAACACAATTAGATGCTTATATTTCATAAAATAAATTTCTCAAAAACGTTGGAAGGTCGTGTTTAAGGCTTTAGAAGTGGCAGTGTCCATCAGGGGTTTTTATGAGAAAAGCAAACATATGCAATGACAAAAGAAAAATGAATCCAATCTGCACGTGGCAGAAACTAGACAGACAAAGTGGGAGGTTTGGCGTTTTAGCAGCTGGACTGTTTATGGATGCTTGTGAGTCCAAGCATTTTGGCAACTACTGTAGCCATTGATGTAATGTGTTTAAATGAAATAGTCATTTAATATTTAGTTTTTTATTAAAAGCAGTAAGGTAGTTTAATAAAGAAAAGCTAAAAACTAAAACAAAGATAACTTGTAAATGATTTTTATTACCATTTACCTTATTAATGTACTAATAATGTAGGTCCCATAAAATAGGAAATAAACTGCAGTCGAAGCTGTCTTATTATTTATATATATATATATATATATATATATATATATATATATATATATATATATATATATATATATATATATATATATATATATATATATATATATATATATATTATATATATATACATATATATACATATATATACCATTTCAATAGCATTGAATATGCAATGATATGGAGGCAAGCCCAGCACTTGATGACCAGGCTCCTGAATAAGAGCATCGACGACATAAGGTTTGGTAGGCGCTGAATCGAGCAACACAAAATATATTTTGTCGCCGATGTTGCAAAAGGAACATTACCGTCTTCTAACCATTTAACCATATTTTCTTTCTTCCAGCCACTATTTGTCCTGTTTTCTAACAACCTTCTGTGGTAGCTGGTAATATCTAAAATTACTAATGAAGGCCTTTTCAAATCGGGTAATAGATCATCTCTAAACCACTTCTTAAAATTTTGAGCTTTCATCTCGCCATGGTAATCTCCTGTTTCGGTTTTTGATTTAAAAATTCTACTGGCACCATCAACATCCTTTTTCAGAATTAGCATGTAGAATCATGTATCTAAGAAAAATATAAGTATTTCTATAGTGAATTAATTAAATATACTTTAATGTTTCATAAGAATGCAGCAAGTGTGTTCTGTAGTTTAATGTTGTCTAAGAGCTACAGGTTTAATCATATGTCCTATGTTTCAAAGATACCCTAACTGAGGTATCTACCGAATCTGTCATGTATTTATTTTTTCCCAGGATACCCCTTGTTGCTTGAAGACTAAGTGTTCATATACTACAAGTGCCTAGAGTGAAGTCAGAAGTAAATTACTGATAAGGGACTTAAATATATTTAGATTTTGTAGTCTTGAAACTCTAGAGATGAATGTGTAGAAAAATTGGGAAATGTGAGGTGAACAATAAGGGGATGCATCTGCGTAGACTTTCAATTTGCTCTAATTAGGCCATGCAAAAGAAGGAATAACGACAGCTTATGCTATTAAGCAGAAGCCGTGAAACTATTCATAAAAAAAGAAACAGGTCTTCTACAGCTTGTCGGTGTGCAAGAGCAAGCTTTTTTGTAAAATTCTGATAATTTGTAAAGCAAAACAAAATTTTATTAGAGGATTGTAAAAGTGCTTCACCTTGCGTAGGAAAGAACATTTTTTTTCTAGCGTATAATTAGTCATGAGAATGTTTTACCTTTCCCCTGAAATATACATCATCATCATCCTGCCAAGACCCGCGGAAAGAGCACTTCGAGAAGATCCAGGTTTCATCGGGAAACACCCAAAGATTTTTATTTTCTCCTAAATCTTTATTTTACATAAAACCTTTTAAAAATTTCCTTCTCATGCGTTACACATTTGGTTTTTTTTATTAAGCTTAAGTTACTTATAAATTTCATATTTTGCTTCTTATATTGACAGCAACTCTCACTATAGGATCCTAAAAAATACATTCATAAACATATTTAAATCCTAAAATATTTTGCACATCTGAGGATGTATTTTTAGATTATGATACTATTAAAATGAGTTATTTTACGTTATGCAAGATCACTATTCTGATAGCATCATTTTTCAAGAAATATATATTATGTTATATTTTCTTACCTCCTACTCATCACAGCTCTAAAGTGGGTTTCAAAGCTTTTCCGAACTAGAAATACAGTAATCACTGTGATTCCTACTCTAAAAATATCTATTCTAGTGGTTTTTTCTTAAAACCAATAAAAATAAAAGCTGAGTCCAAAATAAAATAAATAATAACTACTTTAAAACACGAAATAACATACCCAAACACAAGAAAAATTTAATACAAAAATTGAAACGCCTTTAATTTATTACTGGGTGATTTACGCCAATCAGCTGATTTTGACGTTGAGTCTAGTGATTTTTGCTTTTGAACCAGCTTGATTCATGTAAGCCAACGCAAAAATGTTAGCTTGGACAAACTATAGGTTAGGTTGATTTTAGAGTGAGTGGACTTTTTACGCCCTCCACCGCGCCCTCTCGGTCTATTATAAAAGTAAAGTAAAAAAAGTATAGTAATGGGTCTAGAGAATAAATCGACATCTGATGAAATCTGTAATATAAGGTTGTTAAAGAATATTTTTGATCAGGTTGGCTATCCATTGCTTCATTTGGTTAACACTTCTCTGTCGACGTGCAGGGTCCCAAAGAAAACAAAAATAAGTGTGATTGTGCTAATACCCAAAGTACAAAATCCAACAGGACCAGAAGAGATGAGACCTATCAACTTACTTCCAGTTGCTGATAAAGTTATAGAAATAGTGGTGTCTGGGCAACTTCGTGCATACAACAAAACTTTATCTTTCCTGGACAGTCCGGTTTTCGAGATGGCCATTCGTGCGAATCGGCACTACAATATGTGTGTACGAGGTGGCGTAAAGACATCGGTGAGGGTAATGTTGTCATTGGTGTTTTTGTAGACCTTAAGCGGGCGTTTGAGACCATAAATCGTGAGTATCTATTAAAAAAGCTTGAAAATTACGGAGTGTCATCTTGTGCTTTAAAGTGGATTAAAAATTATTTAACTGATAGGTACCATAGAACAAAAATAAATGGAGTTGTGTCAGAACCCATTAGAAACGATGTAGGTGTTCCCCAGGGAAGCGTGTTGGGGCCGCTTTTGTTTATAATTTACATAAATGATATGCACAAAATCTTTAAAAGGCTGACTTGAGTTTTTTGCGGACGACACGCTTCTCTCAGTCGGAAGAAATTATGATCAAATTGTTAATGATATTAATTTGGAACCTCTACGCTGTATGATTGGCTTTGTATAAATAAACTAAAATTAAATTCTGGAAAAACAAAATATATGATTCTTTGGTACCAAATTAAACTGTAGAGCGTTTTTTGAGAAAAATTAAAATATTTATATTAACACCGATAAGATTGATATGGTAAATGAAATGAAGTATTTGGGTGTAATTCTTGACCCTCAACTGAAGTTTTCTGCACATATTGAATTTATGTGTAAAAAAATAGGCAAAAAAGTAGGTTCTTTTCGTAGAATATCTCAGAACTTAAGCCAATGGACTAAATTGTTAATTTATAATACAATAATTTATCCACATTTTAACTATTGTAACTCCTTGTTGTTAGCATGTAATAAAGATGAAGTTAATCGTTTACAATTGTTGCAGAATAAAGTAATGCGAATTATTTTAGGCTGTAAGTACACACCAATAAAGGAAATGTTAAAATCGTTGGGTTGGCTTACAGTATGGCAGAGCATAGAAATGTCTAACATTATAATGATTTTTAAAACTAAAAATAATTTAATGCCTCCTTATCTTCAAAATTATTTAATACCGAGATCTTCTATCCATTCCTACAATGTACGCTCTAGGGACAATTTTGAAATTCCATTTGAACGAAGCACATACATGCATAAGTATTTATTTGGAAATGGTCTTAGGCTATTTAATGCTCTGCCAACGGAACTAAAAACATTAAAAAATTTAAAAATGTTTACAAAGAAAGTTAAAAGACTTTATTTAGATAGGCTGATAATTGGAAATATTTTAGATTAAGAACAAATGTAATTACAAAAATTAACTTTTATAGAATTTAATGACTTAATTGTAAAGTTGTGTAATAATAGCCAGGTGCTAAATAAATACATTATTATTATTATTATATTATATTATGGCTCACACCTTTTTATATTTCTCCCAATAGGATCAGACTTTTAATAAATCCGTTATCAGATTGAAAGAGGGTTCTTACATTTTCTCTTACTCGTGTCGCTACTGGACACGAGCACAAAATGTGTTCTGGTGTCTGTATCCTAGAAATTAAGACGAGCAGACGATTAGATCCGTCATGCCCTCCTCTCCTGGTATAGTGACGTGGGTAGCTACCAGGTTCTTATTACAGGAACCAAATGTTCCTTTTAAGGTCGTTTCTCCGGACTTTCCCTATGGAAACGGTTCTATCCGTTTAAAGAATGTAGGAAAAATAGTAAACTGCATAATTAGGTAACCTACAAACCAGCAAAAGGTCAAATGCAATTAAGAATTTTAAAATATTTTAAAAAATCTAAAAAAATAGTAAACGGCATTACGGCATTATTAGCTACCCTTTAAACTAGCAAAAGGTCAAATGAAATTTAAAATTTTAATTTTTATTTTAAAGAATCTAGGGAAAATAGTAAACGGCATAATTAGATACCCTTCAAATCAGCAAAAGGTCAAATGCAATTTAAAATTTTAAAACATTTTAAAGAATCTAGGGAAAATAGTAAACGGTATAATTGGGTACCCTCAAAACAAGCAAAAGTTCAAATGCAATTTAAAATTTTAAAATATTTTAAAGAATCTAGAGA
The DNA here is from genome assembly GCA_019359885.1 of Listronotus oregonensis. Lineage (NCBI taxonomy): Eukaryota > Metazoa > Arthropoda > Insecta > Coleoptera > Curculionidae > Listronotus > Listronotus oregonensis. Next base: position 15,652 of record JAHBCN010019030.1, read on the forward strand.
AAATAGTAAACGGCACAATTAGGTACCCAACAAACCAGCCAAAGATCAAATACAACTTTAAATTTGAATTTTTTTTAAAGAATCTAGGGAAAATAGTAAATGGCATAATTAGGTACCCTAAAAGCCAGGAAAAGGTCAAATACAATTCAAAATTTTAAAATGTTTTAAAAAATCTAGAGAAAATAGTAAACGACATAATAAGGTATCCAACAAACCAGCAAAAGGTCAAATGCAATTTAAAATTTTAATATATTTTAAAGAATCTAGGGAAAATAGTAAACGGCATAATTAGGTACCCTACAAACCAGCAAAAGGTCAAATGCAATTTAAAATTTTAATATATTTTAAAGAATCTAGAGAAAATAGTAAACGGCATAATTAGGTACCCAACAAACCAGCAAAAGATCAAATACAATTTTAAATTTTAATTTTTTTTTTAAGAATCTAGGGAAAATAGTAAATGGCATAAATAGGTACCCTAAAAACCAGCAAAAGTTCAAATACAATTTAAAATTTTAAAATATTTTAAAGAATCTAGAGAACATAGTAAACGACATAATTAGGTACCCTACAAACCAGCGAAAGGTCAAATGCAAATTAAAATTTTAATATATTCTAAAGAATCTAGAGAAAATAGTAAACGGCATAATTAGGTAACCAACAAACCAGCAAAAGGTCAAATGCAATTTAAAATTTTAAAATATTCTAAAAAATCTAGAGAAAATAGTAAACGGCATAATTAGGTACCTT
>JAHBCN010019031.1:0-16447 GCA_019359885.1 Listronotus oregonensis
CCAGTACGCACCATTATATTTTTTCTTATTTTAGTTTAATTCGTGATGCAGTATTTTGAATGGACCAAAAATTTGGCGCTCTTCCAGATAAGATTGAATACGCTTTACTAAAAGTTATAGAGCTTCTCAATGCTTAAAAATATTATTTTTGTAGGAGAATGTACACACAACACATGAGTTTTACACTATTTTACATTTTTTGGACCTATCTAGTCCGTAGGAGCAATTACGTACAAAAAGAAAAAATAGTGTACAAGTGTACAGGGTCTTTGATTATATTTACGTGGCTTCTAAAGCCTTTATTTTTAAAGACAGAAAAAAATGTTTCATAAAAAAATTGTAGGATTTTTTCCATATTATCTTTTAAAATTATGGGTAAAAAAATATCGCAATAAAAAAATTGAAAAATATAGGCAACTTCAACTTTTTTAAATGATACACCCTGTATATTATGCGCTACGAAAGATCTTTTTTTTTTCTAATTTCAAATATATATACATTGATGATATTTGGATAAACCATTTTTGAGATATTTTAGGTTAAATTATTAATAAATTACAAAAACGTTTCATATTAGTATCAAGAAAGCCATAGAAACAATAAACTTGTTATGTTTCTGAATTTGGTAAGGGTTTTCTCTGGACCAATAATGTTTATTTAATGTTTATTTTTGTGATTTTATTTTAAAACTTTGGATCCTGCTGCATAAACCTAGCTATTTTCAATGCATACCTAAGTCAGTCCTGCATGTTTTGTTTAGGAAGTTTCTGAACGGACATAAATTTATAAGGATAAAATTTGTAAAATTTTAAGCTTAAATAAATTTTATAATCTGTTTTATTAAGTTCAGATGACGCATCCTAGATTGATATTTCAGGATTTTCTAAAATTATTAAAAGTAGTTAGTGCTAGTTTAATAGAAAAAGAATAATAATTATCCTAAAAAAACGAGGATATCCAAAACTTTGTTTTCATTTCGTGCTGCAGTCCTTTTCTTCATTTTAAAGCTTTTTCGTTCAATAAACTTTTTTACTATGAATTTAATAGTATCTATAGATGGTATCCGTTTTTAAGGATATAAGTAATATTTCTTTTGCACTGTCGACATATTATTATACCATAAAAAAGACGCATAATAGCGATTTTTTGTTCTTCTGAATAGCCCATCGACAAAAAAGCAATACAAACTACTTTTAATAGTTAAAATGATAAATTTCAACTTTTTACAATATCAATACGTCAAATTTATTAAAACAATTTTATTGTTTTCATAGCTTTCTTGATACTAATATGATTTTTTTAAATTTATTTATATTTTAAGCTTAAATATCTCAAAAATGGTTCATCCAAATATCATGAATGTATATATATTTGAAATCAGAAAAAAAAGATCTTTTGTTGTAGCGCATAATATACAGGGTGTTCCATTTAAAAAAGTTGAAGTTGCCTATATTTTTCCATTTTTCTATTGCGATATTTTTTTAATAATAATTTCACAAGATAATATGGAAAAAAACCTACAATTTTTATATAAAACATTTTTTTCTGTCTTCAAAAATAAAGGCTCTAGATAGAAGCCACGTAAATATAATCAAAGACCCTGTACACTATTTCTTAATAACAAACAGACCTAGTAAACTTTCAAAAATCAATATCTTTTTAAAAAAACGGTCAAAAATTCAGTTTTTTTTTGATATTTTAATACTTTGATTTTTATTGCATTAGTTTTGAAAAAATATCGTAAGAACCGTTTTCGAGATATTCCGAAATGGCTTTCATACATGACAGATATCGACAATGTTAATTATGCACAATTGACTTATGTTGGACATCTTTGTCTTGTAAAATTATTGTGTGTTTTTGTATGAAATATATTATATTAATATTATTATTATTATTATTAATATCTTGTTACACAGACGATACAAAAATTTAGTTTTTTTAATAAGATAAAAGACCCTTTTATTATTAGTGCAGGCGCCAAGTTGAGTATGCAAAATGTGAGGACCAGCAACTGTGCTCACATTCTTTGACCTGAGACACCAAACAAATGAAAAACCCATGTTGCCGGTAGCTGTGTCGGTCCTTTTCTCTTTTCCTTAACCCTTACTCCGCTCAGCAAGGGAGAAAGTAAAAAGAATTGAAAAAATATCTTATCTTAGAATTAAAAAATAAAAACTTTTTGCCTCTTGACGATTTGGTTAAAATGTCAAAATTTGACAGCTGTCATTCGGAAACTATAATTTGGAATGCAGATAGCTTAAAAATTCATAGGAATATTGTAGCTCTTGACGTTTTAGGTATTTGTACGTGACAATTTAGTATACAAGGTAGCTCATAAAAAAGTTGTAATTTTTTTTCGAAATTTTCCAATTTGCATAGGCGGGAAAAAGGGAGGGTCGAAAACCCTTTACACCAAATTTTCAGAAAAATCGGAGAAAAAAATTTTACTCTTCAGCTGTCAAAAACAAAGCCAGAGATTAATATTTTTTTTTTCGATTTTCAAAAGTTTAAGTGTCCAGTCGGATAGAGAACTAAAAAATAGAAACATTTTTGCTCTTTGAAAAAATTCGATTGCTCGCTTACGAGATGCTTACTTTTTCGAAAATCGGTGAAGGTGTGCGAAATCGATGTTGGAGAAAACAATGTTGCATCAGATTTCGGAAAGGTAAAATATTCTGTGAAATTTTTTTTTGACATATGTCAATATTTTTTTTATTTTTTTGATAACTTGACTAACTAATAACATTTGCTTTTTGGTATTAAATGGTCTTTTTATCTACAGTTCTTGTTTTTATTTTATTTTTTTTGCTACAGTTGACTAGCTACAAGTATCTTTAGTCATAAGAAACAATTGGATATTGTCATTAAAATAGTTCCAAACCAATTATTTAGTCTTTTTACATAATATCTAAAGAGCTGTGGTATAAAAAAATAAATAGACCAACCACGCTTCTGGCAACATCCAGAATTATATTATGCAAGCTTTTTTGAGTTCAAAACAATTTACAGGATGCAGTCCTCAAATTTTGCACACTCAACTTTATCCAGACCTAGGTCTATAGCCCTATATTTCAATTAAATCTAATTCTCAGGAAAAACATTTTTACGAGTGAACCACCCTAATTCACCCTTGGATGTTAGTCAATTTTTAGGAACTGTGACAAATGGAATCATGCCGAAAACAACTACTTAAATTGTTTTTTATTTTACAAAAGCGACATAACTCGAAAAAAAAAATAAAAATCTAAGCTCTCCTTTAATTTCAAAATAAAACCCAATTTAAGTTACTGCAATAATTTACATGGAGATAAAAGATCAATCCAAAATTTGGTTAGAAAACTAATAAACTACAGGGTATATTTTCCTTTGGTTCTACTATAAAATAATTTTTTTTTATTGGTGTCATTTCTGAAGAGTGGATGAAATGGTTAAATAAATGAAAAAAATTATAAAATGTGAACTGTGAACTATTAGAATACCTCTCCCCCTATTACCCCGATTTGGCACCCTCCCACTTCTATCTCTTTCTTAAACTGAAAACCTTCCTCGCGGAGTCAGCGAAAACACATTTTTTAGGGGGGAGATTAGTGGACTATGTGTCTTGTTTTAAAAGGAAATTTGTCAAAAAATAAACATACTTCTAAAATTGTAAATGTGTGTATTCATTTTTATGCTGAACATTTTTTAAACCACCCTCGTATTTACAATGCAGCAGAATTATATTTAAAGCGAATAAAAGCAATAAATAAATAGTCGTGGGATTTTTTATTAATCTAAATAGTATGTCTCACTTTATTTGCCGTCCCTGTTATCTTATCTTGATTATTATTGATCGGCTTTATTTGTAAATTGCAATTAATCCATTTTAATAAATACCTTATGTCGAATAGGAAAAACAACAAAGTGGGCTATATTAGTAGACTCGTGCTAGCCAACCGGGATACCGGAAGTTTCCCAGTGAACCCTTGTAAGGTTGCTTAGAAGGGCCCTTCTAAGCCTAAAAGCCTACAACACGACTAAATACAAAAACAATAAATTAGAAATAATAATCAGCCCCCCCACTGTTTAACTGGACCGCACCTGACTTGACAACACCCACGCGACACAACATTGAACTGCAAAAGGATGCATAAAAGTTGCACTACGTGTTGCTCTGTTGGGAGCTGCCAGAGGAGTAATTATACTGGCCAACTCCTCTGAGCAGAAGCCGTGAAAATACCTATAGAAGAGCGACAGATCCCCTACAGCTCGACGGTGGGCAAGAGGAGGAAGCCTTTCTGTGAGCGTGGGATCATTAATAAGAAAAACGGTTCTTCTTTGAATGGAGTCCAGAATGCTAAGTGTGTAAGAGGGTCTGATTTGGAATACATACAAAGTATACAGATTGGAAGAAGGGAAATACTTTCTGGATCGAAAGAGAAATCCAAGCTCTTTTGAAGCTGCTCAAAAGTAACGAAGACCATCAGATTAAGCGATTTTTCGTTTTGCAGAACTTGGCCACTCATATGTAAGGGATGAGCATTGGCAGACTTTTTTCGCGACAGCGAACATGACTGTATTTTCGAGGCATTAAGCTGAACAAGATTTTTGTCGCCCCATTCCAAGATAAGTTTGAGGTCTTGTGAAAGAGATATCTGCATTGACCCGCGATTGTATTCCAAATCAGAATTGCATGGTAGCTTAAGAAATTGAATACTAGAGTGGAGGGTACTATCGTCAACAAAACTATGAATGGGATTGATTGTGGAAGAGAGAAGATCGTGAAAGTGTAGAAGAAATAGCGTGGGTGCCAGCACTGAGCACTGGGGCACCCCAGCATTAATATGGTAGAAGCTGGAAGAATGACCATCTACAGTAACTGATATACGTCGATTAGAAAGGAAACTGGAGAGCCAAGAGTAAAGCTTAGCTGGAAGACCGTAGGAAGCTTGTTAAGAAGCCCATCATGCCAGACCTGACTGAGAGCTTTGGATATGTCAAGAGCAACGATCTGGGACTCGCCAAGAAATTCAAGGTATTTGTTCCAGTTGTGTAAAACTAAGGAAAGAAGATCAGCTGTGGATCTTCTGTGACGGAATCCATACTGTCTATCATGTAAGATCTTGTGTTTTTCCAGATACTTTAAAATTTGGGAACTAATACATTTTTCCATTACTTTGCAAACAACAGAAAGAAGAGACAGGTTGCACACGTGCAGTTTTCCAACTCTCCGGCAAAATTCCCGTGTCGTAAGAGATACGAAAAAGGCGAGTTTGGATGGGTGCAAGCTCGGGAACACATTTTTTTTAAGAAGATTGCTGGTATGCCCTCCAGCCCGGACGATTTTTTAATATTAAGAGAAAAAAGAATACGCTTGATCTGTTTGACTTTAAAAATGATATCGGACATTTTATGAGAAACAGGGGCAACTGTTGGAAGAGGAAGATTAATAGGGAGATCAAGCGTAGAATTGGCAGAAAATTGTTTGGCAAATAGTTCGGCTTTTCCTTTAGAGATCGGATGTCGGATGTGAAATCTAAAAGCATCATCAAATAGAGCAAAAAAAGTGGCAATGTAGATGTGCCAAAAAATGTAAAAACGATTTTCTAAACTTTGGGTTTTTCTCGGATATCCCTGGAGATATTGTGGATACCATAAATGCGCATTGATCGGTAGTGGAAACGGAAAGGGGAGAAGAGGGGAATAGTTGAATGTCTGGGGAATGTCAGGCAAGTCTAGTGACTGTGTAAGTTGGACTACAGTATTAGATACATCGGTAAAGTAGTTGGCCAATAATAATCAATTAAATACACCCCTGACCTTTGTGGTTAATTTTGAAGGGGTTATCGGGTGTCGAGCCCATTTTGACACTTTTGATCTGGCGTGTTGAGAAGTATCAATTTGCGAAGTTTCAAAAAAATGGACGAAACCAATTTTCCATGAGGATTATGGGTCCTTTGTTAATAAAATAATACCTCTGCACATGACATCCCTATTAAGTGGAACTTGCCAACACGCTTATGTTTTCAGTTTTCCCAATTTAAAAGTTTTAATTAAATCTCTTTCCGCAACAAAGCTGTTTCGGGGGTAAAATAATTGTTTGTCTTATACATTTCATTAGGGCGGCCAGTTTGTTTTGACAGTGCATGTCATTTGCACTGCAAAGAAAATTTAGCTTCTTTCACATCTCAAACTCTATATGGAGCGTAGTGACGACGCAATTTATATAAATGTTGTTTTTAAACGTGGCTTCCGCTGCGCGTAATCCCAACAAAATAATATTTTTCTAAAAATAGGCCTTATAATTTAATTAGCTTTTTGATTTGAATAAATTTAAAAGGTAAAAATAGTCTACTCAAATAAAGAGAGGACTTTGAGTAATTAATTTACCACACTAAATTATTAAAACATTGAGGGTGTCTAAAAACTACGTATACGTATGTATTTTCTACAGAACTTTTTAGGATAGAAAACTTGAAAATAGTGAAATATTGGAAATTTACGAACGTGTCTCGGAAATATTGGAAATTTTTAAAGTATAAAAAAAATAATGCCTTTTAAACCATTAAAACAAAGATTTCTATATATTTCTTATACTTTTGTTCAGTGAAATTTAAGACTAGAAAAATAATTTCCGAAAAAGTACGTATATTAATACGATTACGAATAATAAAATCTCGATCTCGGGGATTCACCGATTATTGCTTGTTGGCTATTGCTTGCTGTAGAAGTTTAATTGCTCCTATGAAGACGGCATTGATGCTGAATACAATACTCAAGATGTGGATGATATCGATGAAGATATGCCTCTTGATCAAGTTGCAAAACTTTTGTGTCGTGATCGTGTGTAATTACTTTTTTAGAAATTTACCGTTTTCTTTGTATTTTTAATACTTAAATTTTTATTTTATTATTGTATTTTGCGTTTTAACTTTTTGATGACAGTTCCACTCATTATAAATAACCCCATTTGAAATGTCAAAAATCGGCTATTGGATAGAACGGAAAAGGTTACCGGCTGAAAAAAACGGTAAATTTATGGTTCTATCAATCGGTATTTTGCTTTTAACGGTGTTTTATTCTCGCAATTGTCTTACCAAATAGCATTTGTACTTAGACTTTAAGCCAAATATTTTTGGCATGGTTTTGAATACTTCGGGAATTTAACTCGTTTCCCAAAATATCCGGCTAAATCTGACCATTTATGGTATTACCTATGCCAAACTTTCATTTAATGTTTAGTTTTTTGAGTTTTTAGTTTTTATTTCTATATTTCCAATATTTCTAATACTTCCATATATTTCCAAAGTTCCCTGATATATTTCCGGAAATGTTTCCGAATATATATTTCCGAAAATTTTCAATCACTACTTGAAAATGGCATATACAGTAAAGCGCACCGTACTGCGAACATAGGAGGCTCCTGGGCGATTTTGGATGTACCCAATTGCAAAATACCAATAATAATTTTGTGGCTTGTATTTCAATTTCCGTCTGCTTCCTCGCGTGGTTCATTTTTGGTTGGGACTGGTGGGGAGTGCGGTGATAATTCGGAAGAATTATCTTCCCAGTTTAGTTCTGTACTACGTTTTTATTTTTAGTAAGAGGATGCAGTGTTTATAGGCAAGTAGCAGGAGCTAGCTAGCGTCAACCGACTTCGATCGGATTTCTTATCAGCCATAAATTTAAAATTAGTTGCTTACGGGACCTGAACGTTTGCTAGGTCTTAAGAACCAAACAGTTTTTCCTAATAAAATAAAATAATTTTTTTCAAATAAATAATGGAACGTAGAAGATATTCTTAAAAAATAAATTAATGTGCATTCATAGAATAAAAAAGAAAACTCTTTGAAGTTATCAAGATGCTCAAATAAACCACCTTCTTGAGCCAAACAATAACCAAGATTGTCATAAAACGCCTTCTGACATTTGCTAGAATGCTGAGGGTAATAATCCTAAAAGAATTTTCAATTTATAATTGCAATTCTTGAGATTATTAGCCCTATTCTCGGAAACCATAAATTTGTGATTTTACGTGACCCAAGAAAAAAATCATTATTTTCCATTTCCATTACAGTTTCACAAAATTGCATTCGTCTAAAATGATCATCAGAAAAATTTCATAGGTTTTTCTTACTTTGTAGGATCGGTATCCATTTTTTCTCCCGCACTCTACCCACTGATCTTCTGCTCAAATTAACCTGTTTTTTCAATTGTATTAATGAAAATTGTAGGATTTTTAATAACACTTGCCACTACCATAATTTCCTCATTTTCCTTTCGTTGTTTTCTTCTGGGACACTATCATGTTTATGTTTTTTTGGAGATAACAACCAAATGTCAGAAGGTTTTTAATGACTCGGTGAATAGTGGAAATCGTGGGAGTCGGCCTGGTTGGAAATAAATTAATAAATAATTCCTAATTCCCTAACAGGATTTTCACGGTGATACCATTTAATAATTTTAATTTTCGCTTCCAGTTCGTAAACATCCATTATTAATAATTATTATTTTATTAAAAAAAACTTTTGGTCGCAAGTAATCGACACAGTAAAACTTTAGCTGTCGAGCGTTCGATAGTAAAGAATTATTTCAGGAATAAACGTATTGAGTTGATCGCTTTGCCGGCCGACGCGCGTCTTATGAATTTGTTTACCGAAAATTATTGATCGATAAGCAATGCGTGCGGCGTTTTTAGGTACATCCAAAATGCTCCAGGATTGTCCTATGTTCGCAGTACTCTGCGCTTTACTGTATAAGGTCAAATTTGATTTTTTTAAAAAGTCACATGATTTCCGGTTTTACCGGAAACGACGTCAACTTTCAGTTTTTAAATGATATACCCATTTTATTATTACATTTTTCAATTCCTGGGAACCAGTACCCGATTGGTCAAATTTTGAGAACTAAAAAATGAAAAAAAAATCTGTCAAAATTTGACCTATACGGTACCGTTTGACACATAATAATTCTAGGTATTCAAAAATGTAACAATATACAGGATTTCTCATTTAAAAATTAAAACTCGAGGCCATTTCCGGTAAAACCAGAAGTAGGTGACTTGTAAAAAAAAACGCCAAATTTGACCTTATATGATTATCCCCAGTTACAGTATTCTATTTTGAAAAATGCAGAAAAAAAGAGGCCGAGCCATGCTTCTGGATCACCAGCTATATTTAATTCCAGGTAGTTGGGGCTAAATTTTGCCAGGTAACTCTACTGTAATCTATTTGTCTCACACGTATTTTTTATAAAAATTAGGTTTTATCAAAAAAACAGATACATGCAGATCCAAGCGGCTGCATCTTAGGACTATTTTTAATTTGAAGCGTAATAATTGATATTTTAGATTTTTTGATTGCAGTATTACCGATGTCACTTGATGACACTGACAACAGTAGATCTGGTATACAGGGGTTTTGAAATGTAGCAAAAAACTTTAATAGCTATTTTTAATACATGCTAATGCAATGTTTTAGGCACGTGATGTGATGATTGCCAACGCAGGCCGCAGGCCGAGTTTAGCAACACATCGAGTGCCTGAATCAATGATTTCGCAACTCGTATCGAACAAGATTTTTTGTAAAATATATGTGTTATTAATTTTATTTAATTTACATACATTAAGGTGGCAATTTTAGCTCAGCATTGGTTGTTATGTACAAAAATCAAACTTTGTCAAATGTTACGATTTATCAGTTAAAAAGTGTAGTAAGTAAAGTAATAATTTTGTATTTTTAAACCCAAATATGTGTGATAACGAGAATAATTTTAACAAATCTGAAGACTCCGAAATCGAAGAAATTGTATCAGAAAACTTACGAAAAATTTGATGTTTGTTGCGCACAAAAAGAAGGTAGTAAATATTTCAGAAAAAGTAATTTTGGTGTACTTGTTCCAGCTATCTTTAAAATGTGTCCCATCTACTTCATGGAGTATTTATTCAGTGATGCGCACTACAATCTCAATCTCAATAAGAATGTGGACAGCAGTAAATATACAAATATTAATGCATTTTTCAAGAGAAAGTCAAGTGGTTATAAACGGAGAAAGTCCAAAATATTTTTCGGAGAAGAGGTTGAAAATTTCCTGAAAGAAGCTGACGACAAAAATTATTTATTAAAGAAAGTAGTATTAGTCGTTGGAATTTTTGGAGCCTGTTGGAGAGTAGAGTTGACTTATTTACAGAGAAAAGACATTGCGGGTGCTACGTGGTTTATTAAACTCACCATTTTCAATACAAAAACCAATGTTTCGAGAATATTTACAATATTAGAGGGAAATACAGAACGAGTGAGTTTTTGGAACATTTTTCGTAAATATGCAAGCCTACGTTCATCTAGTATCCGTCACAATCGATTTTTCACAGAAATTTTAAAGACACTGCAGAACCAGTGTATATAAATACAATTGGTTCTATGCCTAAAAAGATTGCCGAATTCATTGGACTTCCCAATGCAAACGCCTAAACTGGGCATTGCTTTAGACAGTGTTTTACGACCTTCCTTGAGGATTCAGTAGCCAACATATCGATGCGACTATAATATGCGACCCATGTACAATTTTCTGGTATGAAACATTGTATTATTAATGTATTATTTATATTAATATGTATATTTTATTAGCGACACTTTAGAGATTAGCATTAAGATTTTAAAAAAGGTATTGTTTTAAAGGATGTTTAAATGAAAAATACAAGGTGACCTGACAAGTCGTCCTCCGGCGATATCTCGAAAACCCTTCATCGCATAGCTGCCGAAAAAAAATATTTATGGTAAAACCAGCCCCAAAAAAATGCTGAAAATTATTTTCAAGTTTCTAATTTCACCGATAGAGGACGTAAAACTAAGAACAAAATTAAAAACATGGATTGTTCAAAAATATTCCATATTAACTAATGTCGTTAATAGTTTTCACACAAACTATGTAAAATAAGAAAACTTTTTTCCATTAGGCTTTTTCCCCAATCTATCAAATAAAGGGAGGGGAAAGGAGCGAATGTACATTTGAAAAATATTAAATAACTTTTTTTTGGCTTAACCGATTTTTATTAACTAGATCTTAAAAGAGCTTTTATTAGGGCTTAAGACTGAACCTGGGAAAATTAATTTATTTTTTTATTTTATCCATAGAGACTGATTTGTGTCAAAGTTATGAATTTTGTCAATTTTTTCGAAAAATTGAAATGCAATGGTATTAATATTATATGTCCATTAAAAAGAACATAAAAAAGTCAAGAAATTTGTGAAAACCGCAATTTGATATCTTAATTAATTTTCGAATTATTGCCGAAAAACTGCATTGCTCGTATCCTTTCCTATTTTAAGTTGTCAGATAAACAACGCGGTGTTTTTATCAGAGTGCCGGGACGTCAAAAATCACAAAAAAACAGGGACGTCAAAAATGACAGGTTAGGGAAAACCGCTTAAAAGAAAAAAGTTTCCATATTTTACTTGGTGTGTGAGAAAACTATCAACGATATAAGTTAATATGGCATATTTTTAAATAACCCATGTTTTCAATTTTGTTCTTAGGTTTACGCCCTCTAGCGGTGGGATTAGAAACTTAAAAATAATCTCCAGCATTTTCTCGAGGTTAGTTTTACCATAAATATTTTTTTCCGAAAGCTTTGCGATAAAGGGTTCTCAAGATATCGCCGGAGGACGACCTTATCACGACACCCAGTATAACTATTTATATACCCGTGAATTTTCTTTTAACCATTAAAAGATCAACTTTAAGTCCCCAGTGTTTTATATTTAACTTTTTTTTCCATGTCGTTAAATAAACATATTTCATTTTTAATATAAAGTCAATAACCTGTGCAGAGCACATAAATAACAAAAATTGCATATTTTACGTGGGAACTCATCTGGTGTTTCTATTTTTTCGCCTGAAAACTGCTTCCTACATATTTCCGATATGTCAATATTACAAAAACCGGTATTCCCATTATACTCCAATTATGGACAATTAATTTATTATTAACTACCTACAACTTATTAATAAAATGCAGCAGATAGTTGAATTCAGGTTATTTTTTGTAACACGTAACTTTGAGCTGGTGTGTCGAAACACGCATTAACCAACCCGTTAATTGGTATTGTATTGATAATTGGCGTGTGTATGGAAAAAGTGGGATAAGTAAGAAAATGTGAAAAAAAGGTCAATGTAAAATAAATTATAATTAAAATAATTTAAATTTTACTTTCTAACGTTTTGGCAATTCTGAAAACTTTTTAAGTTAAAAAACTGTCGGAAACGACACGAAAGAAAAACTTAAAATTGGGCAGTAAAAATATTTAAAAAAAAATTATCGATCCTTAATATCTCAATAGAACATACCGTATGAATACAGGGTGACTAAACAAAAACAAAAAAGTCCTTTTTGAGCCAATATTTGCTTAGTTAAACGAGATATCAAAAATTGTTTTATACAAAAGTTTCTTTAAAATAATTGTTAAATTTTGTGCCGTTCTCAGAATAAGTATACAGAGTCAGGCAAACAATTTATCGGACCTAACATAATTTTTTAAACTGCAATACCCTGTATATTTGTATCTAAAAGAACAGCATATTAAATTCTCTTTTCAAAAATATAACACACTATGGATGATATTGATTTCTTTTGGGATTTGTTTAAATTTTATTACTTTAAACCACAGAAAACTACGAAACAAAAACTTATGTTCTAACATATCACAAAGGGACACCCTGTACAGGGTGTCCCAAATTTGGGCCTTATTATTGGGATCTCGGAAGTCTCAAGAGATACGAGGTCGGTTAAATGAAGGTAAAGTTGCGCAGTTTGATGCTGATTAAAATGTTACCTTAGAAGTTTAAAAATTTTAAATACTTTCGAAGACTTTTGGAAAAAACAAATATTCGCAATTTCATTTTTAAATTTTTAGGACTCTATTTAAATAGAAGTAACAAAATACACTTCACATTCCCATTGGTACTTTTTCTGTTCTATAAGATTGTGTTATTAAATTTATACACTGACGTTTCGTCTTTGAGCTGCCATCATCAACTTTGTTTTTTTTTTAAATACGGATTTTTTATTTTGGATTTTAAGAGCTTTTAAGATTCCAAAACCAATTACGTATCGCTCTTATTCAAAGAGTTCATATTAATGGCAATTTCCATAAGAAATCATGTGTTAGAGAAAGACAGATAATAAGATTTTTGATAGACATTAAAATGATGTTTCCAAATAAATGTGATACATCATTGGGTTTGGGATACTTAAAGTTCTTAAAATCTGTAATAAAAAATCCAGGACCGCATTTAAAAAACAGAGTTGATGATGGCAGCTTAAAGACGAAACGTCGGTGTGTAAATCCAAAAACACTGTCTTGTTGAACAGAAAAAATAGCAATGAGAATGTAAAATCTATTTTGTTATATCTATTCAAATAGTCATAAAAAAATAAAAATAAAATCGCGAATATTCGTTTTTTTTCAAAAGTTTTCTGAAGTATTCGAAATTTTTAAACTTTTAAGGTGGGATTTTAATCAGCATCAAATTGTGCAACTTTGCCTCTATTTAACTGACCTCGTATCTCTTTAAGTTTCTAAAATCTCGAATTCGGGATACCCTGTACATAAAGAGCCACTTTACGGCCGCTAAACTGTATAATAAACAACTTCGGAAATCTTAGAAGAAATAAAGACGGCTGCAGAAGCAGGTATCAATTTGTTGTTTAATTAATTTTTTAAATAAAATTTTAAAAATTGATGTTTGACCATTTGTTATTGACAATGACAGATACTTTATTTTACTAGTATAATAAAGTGCTACTTTATGGACGCAAAATTGTTCTATTAATAGCACTTTATTGGTCAATCGTACATAAAGATAATTATTTTATCAAATACAGCTTACTAACAGTTATTTTTAAATGGAAAACGTTAAGAGCTCTGCTGCAAATCGACATTCTACAAAAATGCAGAGTGATATCTGCTTTAAACGCTTTACCGGGTAGCAGCCAAATATGTTTTGAACATATCCATTTCATAAATATTTACAACCAAATAAAAACGCCACAAGCATCGATTCCACTTAAAAGAACTTCGTGGCTACATTTACATACTCCATTAAAACCACTCAAAGACTTGATTGTATCTCTCAGGATGATTCTCGATCTTTAAAATTGAAATCTCATGGGGTATTCGGTGTATTTCTCGAAGTACGACTGGATATTTACGATAACTAAAAGCTATAAATTTCGAAGGGAAAAACGGAATGTTCAAAATTTAAATTCTTTCCTTATTTATTTTATTATAGTAGATATTTTAAATTAAAATGTCGGAGGTAACCTAAAGGTGTTTTTTACAAAATTAAATATTTGTGCCTAAATTTTTTCTTGCGGCAATTTTTCTATCTGCGCATGTGCACTTTTTGCTTTCAAAAATTGCTCCAATTTTTCTTTCATGCAGAAATACGACCGGCGCTACTTTTCTTGTTACTTTACTGTTTATTTGATAAAGGATAAAAAATGTAGCTAATAATTTGGATGCTAATTTTTTATTTTGGTGTGATATGTACCCGGGGACAGGAAGCAATGTCCTCCGCCAAAGTTTTGGACAAAATTTGATCAGCAATTTTCTTTTTCTCTTGTAGCGAGTCTTCTATATGACTGATTGCTACTGTACTGGACTTCCATCCACCGTGTCTCCTAATTGTAGTAAGATTAGCACCAGAGTCCGCAAACAAACTAGCTGAGGAACGTCGGAAGTAATGTCCAGTGTAAAGATAGGAATGAGGCAAATTCAAAAGTTAGCCATTTGAGCAGGCATTTTGCCAAATGTGTCAATTCCAACTAGAGTTATGGCACATTTATTCTTTAAGCATCTTATAAAAACTTTTGAATGATTTAAATTCACTGGACGAAGGGCTATTCCGTATATTAGTTCCCAAATCTTCGATGTTATTTAATGTCGAATTAAACAGTTCTTCTCGACGACAGGCTCCAAATACAACGAAAATTGCGACTACTTCTTGCATAAGATATATTTCATCCGGGGTTCTGGAAAAAGGGATTTGTTCTCTTGTAAATTTGTTTGGTTGATTCCTTTTTCCGTTTTAAAAAAGGCAACTAGCCTTTAATATCTGTTTATGTCATTATTTTTATGTTCATCACCGCCTTTCAAATTGAGTAATTTAAAGGCGTAGACGATTTCCATATTTTGGCTTTTTTTAAATACGCAAGGGCATTTTTTTACTGGCATTCTTGCCACAACATTTTTTGATAAAACCCTTTTTTGGGGAAAAGGGCCCCAGTCCCAAAACTATTCCCCCTCAATTTTTTTTTACGATCCTCTTTAAATTGTCCTACTTATATAAACACCGGGCCACCTGGTGAAAATTTTTTTTTAAACGAAATTGTTTAAACAATTGCAAAATTTTTTTTTTAACCCGGACATTTATTTTTATTAAAATACAAAAAAAAAGGTTCAATGACTTTTCAAAAAATTAATTTTTTGAAGATATAATTTTAAAAGTTAAAAAAAATCTGAAATTTGGGTATTTTTGAACGAAAAAAATATAAAAAAAAATATATATATTTTTATTCTTTATAAATAGTTAATAATATCCTTTTTAAATTTAATTTTTTTTTTTAACAGCTTTTGATTGTTTATTCCTGTTTGGCCCCCCCTTGTCCTCAATCTTTTTTATCATTTATCTTAAAAACTAGAATTTATAAAATTGTTAAAGAAAGCAATGTTATTAATAATTTAATTATCTACTATTGTTTTTATATTTTTTTTTCCTGAAATCAATTTTACAAAATTTAATTTTTTTTTTAACCCCAAAAACCCCTTATAAACAAAAAAAAAATTTAAATCTCAAAAAAGGATATTATTAACTATTGTGTAAAGAATTTAAAAAAAAATTTAATATAAATATTTTTCGTGGGTCAAATGTACCCAATTTGAGATTTTTCGAACTTTTAAAAATTCATATTCCCAAAAATGTTAACCTTATCGTAAAAAGTCTTAGGATTTTTTTTATTTCTATTTTAATAAAAAATAGAAAAAAAAATGTCCGGTTAAAAAATAATAATTCCTTGTAATTGTTTAAACAATTTCGGTTTAAACAATATTGCACCAGGCGGCGCCATGGCGACATGCATTTATATCATCACTAGGACAGTTTAAAGAGAATCGTATAAAAAAATTAAGGTGGAATAGTTTTCTGTACTCATGCGCCGATTCCTCCTAGACTATTTTAAGAAACGATCGTATGTAAATTCGTATTGTTGCTTTGACTTACTAGGCAATAAATCAAAAGTAGCTTCAATGGAAGCTTTTTCGATATCCACCGGGAGAATTTCTTTTTCATTTTTTTTTATTCCTGCCACAAGGACTGATAAAGAAAATTTTTATTTTTCAGATGACCAGAAGAGACGGAATCATAATAAGAAGGACACTCTCTTTTTTTATCTTTTTTTTTTTTTTGA
>JAHBCN010019032.1:0-16392 GCA_019359885.1 Listronotus oregonensis
AAAATGATCCAAATATATTCGTTTATTTTGAACACCCGTAGCATCTAATTAAAATTCCGTTGCATATATCTTTTACGTCATCTTCGAATAACGCTAATGTCAAATATGAGTGATCTACCTTCAAAAATAATGGCCTATCGTATTTTTTAATGTGAAAATTATTTTCTTTTAGAAAAATTGAAATATTGGAAAAATAGGTTTGGTATGCATTATTATTAATAAAAAAGTTGAAGAACTTTAAAAGGAATTAAAACAAAATTTAAAAATAGGGTGTTTAAAAAAAATGTATGTTTTATTGTCACCTTTTTTGAACCACCCGTATACTTTAAAATAATTTTAAATTGTGCATCCTAAATCTTTACATCTTTTGTATTTACTATTTTCTCATAACTTTTGAAACCAATGAAATAATGAACTTTACTCTATCGTTGACTCACCCTGTATAATAACAGACAGGATATGGATCCGAAACAAACACGAGGAATACTGGGCAAACCTCAGTAGAGTAAGACATCGAAAAAACTTCATAAGAGGTCAATTCAAAAGAACGTAGGAAGAACTACTAAGACAAAGTAGGAAAAGACTTCGCATAACAGTAGGGTTGCTAACAGGGCACGATAACCTAAGAGGACACCTACACAATATAGGGTCATACAATGGGGACCCAAGTTGCAGAATGTGCGACGAGGGTGAAGGAACAGCTTACCACATACTGTCTGAATATGAAGCGTTAAATCACAAAAGGCGGCATTACTTGGGCAACTGAAAATGAGCCAACAGGAATATATCAACCAACCAGTCTCGAGGTTATACAGACTTGTAGAAGGAACAAGACTAATGGGAGGATTGGTATAAAAGACAATGGGAGATTAGGCACAAAAGCCCAAGACTCGCTGCCTCCTGTAGTTTAAAGGCGGCTCCCAGGAAGAAGAAGAAAAAACATATTTAGTTGTGCACAGCATAATTAACAGGCAGCACGATCTGTCCCTTCGGGCGCTTTTGATATTTTTAAGCACAAAACACAAAAGAAACGATTACAAATCAAATAAAGGAGACAGATCATTTATTATCTCAGCAAAACGGCTGAACCTGCGCGAGAAAAATGACCGTACTTTCCGCCAATTCATGAAAGCGTGCTGCTTTCTGTTAGTTATGCTGTGATACCGGTATGTTGTGGTTACCTAGCAAACATTTGTTAAAGGTTTAGAAACTTCCAGTATATTATTTTTATTTGGTAGGCGCGGCAGATCTTTCTTTTAAAAGGTGATAATATATCTATGTATTCCAAAGGTTATTATTTACTTTTAGATAAAAATAATAATAACTACGTGACAAAAAAAAAGAGAATAAAGATAACTGTTATATAAGAGTTATTAAGGAAAAGGTGTCAAGACTGGTGCTTATATTTTTAACAATATGTTTAAGTACCGGTGCTTCTTCGAAGATAAACAGTGTTACCGTTATCAAATATTAATTAGGTATTTCTACTTACTATTATGTTGTTTTTCACCTTCAAGCATATATACTATTAAAAACAACCTTGCCGCCAAGCCATGCGAACAAGAGGGCAGGAGAGAAAGAAGAATAAGTATATAATTTTTCCTCCCGCTGCAACGTGCTGATTGGCCACGGGGGATGTATACTCCGCTCGGCGTGCTGATTGGTCAGCACCTCTCTGCCGACCAATCAGCACTTTGTAGCAAGAGAGAGGGTTATACACATACACATATTCTTCTTTCTCTCTCGCCGGCCGGCAAGGCCGCCTCTAGAAGGTATATACTGAAGGTTACTACATAAATTTATATAAAGGATATCCGGATTTTGTTGTAATTACGGTTATTATTATTTTGACTTGGGAAAAGCTTTTTTGCGTAAAATTATCATGATACATTAGGACACACTAAATCACAAGCAGTCAAATACCATAGACAAATAGATCTTGTGTTCAATTCAAAGCGGTTTTATTGTTGGTTGTTCAGTAAATTTTGGAAAATAATCGGCTTATGGTTCTAGTTAGTTTTTATTAGCAAAGTAAAGTTTTTTAACTTTAATAAATAAGTTATTTTTGGTAAAATTTGGACAAGTTAGATTGGTTCCTCCATGTAGTTTTCGCAAAATTTTGCTACTTTTTACTGGAACATATCATTTTTCGTTTTTACCAAAAAGGATAAAATTAAGAATTACATCTGATAAAAATCGGAGACCTCGGCGCCCACGAAAATCTTTTTAATTTTATTAAGCCCATTACTTAAAACTACAAACGAAATTTCTTTTTTTTCAAAAGGTGTAGTTTGCTACGATTTAAACATTGATTAGATATTGTTTTGTAAATTATTAATCAAGCTCCTAATTTGCTCTAAAATTATGAGAATCCCATGTAAATTTTAAGGGGTTAATTATTGGCTTCCCTGTACATTTTACAGACAAAATGTAAGATAACTTTTTGAAGAGACCAATCTGACAAACCCTCGTGCCAAGTTTCAAAAAATTTTAATAACCTTGAATTATTCAATTAAATGTAATTGCAAAAATTACCAAATTTTCGGTTGAGGTAAAACCAAACAGACACCAGCCAGCAGCAAACAATTTGTTATAAGGCTTTGTCAAATCTGACGTACAGCCGAATACAAGGAATGCTTTTTTTTTTCATTTCATCAATCTCACAACCATTACACTGAAAGTAAAAGACACGTTAACATTATTTTTTTATCAAATCTTTTATTTAATGTAACAATTAAGTTTAAGTAATAACAATAATTATTACTATCGATCATTAAAAAAATTATTTTATCATACTATAGAATATAATTAAACCAATAGCAGTATCTGAAATATTTTCAATTTATTTTCTTATCAAGCCTATCTGGTTCAATTTAACCATTAAACGTATTGTCAGTAAATTCAAGTGCAAAGCCATCGCAAGAAATAATTGTAAATGTTTAACTTACAAGATCGAAAATAGATCCGAAAAAATGAGAGAACTGAACTCTAAATATTTTAGTAGGTGTGGAAAAATAAAATGATATAAAATACAATAACTTTTTAAAAAATAATAGAGAACTACATAAAAACATTAATTAATAATGCAAACAACCCCCCATTAACATAAACAATATCCCAACCGACAAAATTAATTTCTAACGTTGCTGAGTTG
Source organism: Listronotus oregonensis (assembly GCA_019359885.1). NCBI lineage: Eukaryota > Metazoa > Arthropoda > Insecta > Coleoptera > Curculionidae > Listronotus > Listronotus oregonensis. The sequence continues at coordinate 3,155 of JAHBCN010019032.1, forward strand.
ATATTGCGAAATTTTATTACATTCTAACGAAATAGCGTTTTGTAGCTGGTTTAGATTCTTAAATATTACACTTTTTAAATGACACTTTTAAGGCCCCAAGAAAAAGCTATACGGTGAAAGATCGGGTACCTGGCTGGCCAAAGTATCCATACCGTGGACCAATAATATTTTAAAAGCATGTTAGGTACTCTCTAACCATACGGCATTATGGGCGGGCAACCATCCTTTGGTACCAGATCAGTAGATATGCTATACCAGTAGAGATAATAAGGGTAGTTTTTCCCATGATTTTATGGGAGAAATTTCAGGTCCATTCTGCAATTTTAGTGCCATCTTCAACCCTTACCAAAATAGAGGATGATTTAAAATAGGGGTAGTTTTTGTAGAGTCATTAGTACCCATAACATCACCAGGGTTATCTGAGGTCATCATGGTCAGCAGGGTCAGTTTAAAAATAAATAAATAAATAAAATCTTCAAATAAATAAACCTAGCAGGATTGAACCACCTGTCGGCGACCAATTGCTTTTTGTTCCAGCGCCAACCCATTCGGCCACGAAGGTATATTAAATAGTATTGGTTAAATTTGTATAGTAAAGAGACATAAATAAAAATTAGGAATCTTAGGCTACTACTATTTTAGAGCACTGTGCATGTGTTAAAAAAATGGCAGCTGTCAGCTGTCAAAAATATTGAAATGTTAGAAAGTGAATAACAAATAAAATGAAATAACGAAATATCTTCAGGAAATAAAACCGCTTTATTTATTTATTCCTGAACATTTAAGGAATTACTTCAAGAAAGATGGTATAGGGTGTGTCGCTTATAAGAATTCATACTGGTAGTATAGGAAAATGTTGAACATATTTTTGGTAATCAATGGTAAAAATATACACGACAGTAGTAAAAAAGGATGGCTGAGGTCCGAATTAAAATCATGGTACTGCAAGTGGTTATAAACTAACGTCAAAACAGGGAAGTACGGATTTGAGCCGTTGACCTTTAGGGTTATAGGGCATAGTCATGGTTCTACAAGAGCTAGGTAAATGTTAACTAGTAGGGTAAAACCGGGAAAACCAATCAGGTTAACCGGTATAAGGGTTAAGTTGTCTGCTGTAAGCTTTTTGCCCTTGACTGAACATACTAACATCACAGTCGTGTTTGGACTCAAATAAAAGCTAAAAAAATAAGCTTAATTGAATGAAGTCATCTTTAATTATTGTCATAGGGTTAAATAAAAAAATATTAAATATATTCAAAATTTGTTATTTTTACTAAAGAAAGAATTAATAATTTTCGCTAACGGAAATTGATAACAAAAAAAGTAATCCGTGGAAAAGTGGTCTGAAACTTCCGTTCTAAAATATTCTAATCTAATTAATTAGCTCCACAATCTGTTTCTAAGAGGGAATGTAAACCACAAAAACTTACTCATATTTTTAAGTAAGTGTTTTATTTATTAGTGATGGGTATAGAAAGCGACTATGAAAATATTAAAATAATTAGTGGTTTTTAACAGGTTTTAAACGGAAACCCGTCTTAGAGTTCAAAAAAATAATCGATCTATTTTCATCCTTATCATTGTGGTTGGCTATATTCTATATAAAAGGCTCAAACTGAATGCATAAAAGTTAATTTTGTTTTCGCCAACCTCCTGAACTTAAAAAAGAGTATTCAGTGATTTGTTTAGTGTGTTTAGTGTTGTGTTTTTAATTTTTATTTCATGGTAAGTAAATATTTGTTGAAACTTGTTTAACAGAAAAAGAATTGAGATTTTTACTTGATTTTTTATATGTGTGTTAAGTCTTAACGAATGGGGATATTTTTGTTCAGAATCTTATGCTTATCTTTTTTAATTTAGTAATCATCAGGTTGAAATCCATTTAAATAACCGATTACGCTGGAGTTATTCAACAACAAGGTCCGTGAAGTATGGTGAAGCCAGTTTGTTGGCTGTTTTAGTACATGAAATAGGCCACGCGCCGGAAATCCATTTTTGTTAACACTTTAATTATTACCCGTATCAAAATTTAAGCTTTGATCAAGACGATATTTTAGCCATTCAGTGGCTTTATGGACCAAAGAAGCCTCCTACCACCACCTCAACTGTTAAATACACAATAAAACCTACCACAACTGTTAAACCAGCAGTAAAAACAACCACTGAAAAACCCACTGTAAAATCCACTGAAACGCCTGAAGAGCCCGACCTGTGTGATTTAAATTTTAAAACTAAAGACATTTCTAGTTTAAGAAATAAGTTTATATATTTTATGAAAAATATGTGTGGCTGTTAAATTTAAAGACCAAAGAAAAAGAACAAACCATTCCTGATAACAGATTTTTTACCATTTTTACCAAAAGATTTTAAAAACGTAACGGCTATTTACGAAAGGCCTAATGGTGAAATTGTCCTAGTTGGACATATTGTACTTTTTCAAATATGGCTCCTTTGAGTTGATAAGGACAGACTTACAACTAGCGTTAGTACGGCAGATGTAGATGTACAGGGCATATCGTGTTAGGCAAATAAATATATGGTATGAGGGTAGTAAAAGGTTTGACATTTGGCGTTTGAAAGCGCATTTGACAGACGCCATTATTTTAACGCATGTATTCGACCGGGCACGCAGGGACCAACTCTTAAGCCCTGTGCTTAAGCCTTAGGATGAAAACGTTGTAATCCTCATCCCTTGGTATTTTATTCTTAAGCCCTAATTTCACTTTTAAAAAAAATTGTAAGATTAATATAATAATAATAATAATAATAAGGCTCTTCACTACGTAAAGCCCCAAGCCTGGTGTTAAGGAGGCCCCCCAGTTAGGTTTGACTTTGGCGTTTGACAAGTGACATTTGAAGACCCCATTATTTTAACGCATGCATAAAATCCTCGCTCATACACGGCTAAATTTCCTAAGTCACGTGGGTCGCGACATATGACGTTGACGTATATGGCACAGGTCGTACAGCTCAAGAGATGGCGCTACAGCCGATTCCATGACGTAACAACATGTTAACGCCCGTTAGGGGCCTTTCGAAAAAGATTTTTTAACTTTTCTACACCACGTGATTTTTGACAGCTGACACCGCCATTTTTTAACACAGCACAGTGTCTAAAATAGTGTAGCCTAAGATTCCTAATTATTTATTTATGTCTCTTCTACTATAACAATTTAACCAATACTATTTAATATACCTTCGGGGCCCAAAAATGGGTTAGGCGCTGGAACCAGAAGCAATTGGTCGCGACGACAGGTGGTTCGAATCCTGCTAGGTTTATTTATTTGAAGATTTTATTTATTTATTTATTTTTAAACTGTTTCCTGCTGACCATGATGACCTCAGATAACCCTGGTGATGTTAGGTGGGTACTTGGCTCTACAAAAACTACCCCTATTTTAAACCCACCCCTCTATTTTGAGTAAGGGTTGAAGATAACTAAAAATTAAGAATGGACCTGAAATTTCCCCATAAGAAATACATGGGAAAAACTCCCTTATTATGCTCGTACTGGTATAGCATATCTATCAGATCATTTGATCTTTGGAACAATGTCTTCTAAAGCGGGTCCAATTTCAATTTGAAATAAGTCCAAATAGGTTTCTGCTGTCAGGTTAAATTTCCATAAAGATGGGTCCAATGATATGGTGTCCGATAATTCCCACGAATACATTTGTTTTTTGGGGATATTTGTCCGATATAAACAAAGGGGTGTTTCATTTTCTTGGCTCCAATACCGGCAATTCGGAACATTTGGTTCATTGTTGAGGGTAAATGTACATTTATCGGTAAAAAAAAAATTTCTTAAAAAATTCTATCGTTATTTGCTATTTCCATCATTTCAAAACAAAATGCCATTCTTTTGCTCTTCATCTCCTTCCTGCAGCTCTTGATGTATTTCGAATTTATACGAATAATGTTTGTTTTTTTCAAAGTGCCCCTAAACCGTTGTATGATGTTTATTTACCTCTTGCCCAAGAACCCTGTACTACCATTTTGTTTTTTCCTCCACACTCAGTAGAATATTAAGAACCCTGTTCTCTTTTCTTCGGCTCTATTTTCGATATCCGGTTGAACATTTACAATTATTTTTTCGGTAACTTTGAACTCGAACTTACTGACAATACGTTTAATAGTTGAAATGGACGGAATAGGCTTGGTGTGGAAATAAACTGAAAATATTTCAGATACTGCATAATGCCACTTAATTAAGGATACTTTTTCGTCAATTAAATAGTTCATATTTTTTTTCAAATACCGACTGTCCCTAATTTATTGACACCTTTCCTAATGTCAGGAACAATATTCATTTTTTCTGGTGCCTGTTTGGTTTTACCTGAACCGAAAATTTGGTAATTTTGCAATTACATTTAATTGAATAATTCAAGATTCGCTTATTAAATTTTATAATCGATTAATTAAAATAAAAAAAGTTTAACGCTGTTTTAATGATTGATAGTGCATAGTTAGCAAAGAAAAAAATTTCCGATCAATGAAATTCAACCTTGTGACTGTGCCTCGTTATTAATATTGCTAGACATATGTATTACTGAAGCATTTATTCATAATCTATTTACTTGACATTCTTACCATTATTCATATATTTTTGATATGGTGTCAAATTAAAACAAGCAGGTAAAGCACGTATGCAAGGTGATTTAAACTTGGTATAAACGAAAATAACTTTAAACATATTTTTGAAAGAGGTTTCTTATAAAAATATTTTTTACAATGCTCTTTATTGCAAGAAATGCTTTTAAAAACCTGTGAGTATTATAATCCAAAAAATTTTAGGAGAATAAAAATGCGCGATTTCTTTCATTTTTGATTTAAATACCGAAATACTTTGAATGAACCAAAATATTTGGGCAGATTATTATAAAGCTTTTTCCTACGAGGGGCGGAAAGTCCACTTTTCCGCACGCATTTGGTCGCAAAGTTGTATTTTTTCCGCACGGCGTGCGGAAAAGTAAAACTATTCTAAAATCTTACAGGTAAGCAAGATTTATATGTATTTTAAATTTAGGCTATTTCATGCAATATACGAAGCCATTGCAAGTTTGTTTATTCTTTTTTGTTTGTTACTTCGTAATTTTCAATATTTCAACTCTAGTCAAGCAACAATATTACTCTTGGTGATTTTAAAATGTCACATTTTTTCTTCGTTTCCATGAAAAGCAATTGCACAAATGAATTTCAATACAAAAAGCATTTTTAATGAAAAGGCGCATAGTATCTTTTTTAATTAAATAAAAAACCTAAAAATAACTATTTAAAATGAGTAGTTCCGATGAGGAGCTACCGACTATCCTGGATGCAGCAAAGCCGTAAGTTTAAATTTATTACCAGCAAAATCTCGTGAAAAAAATGAGAATCAATATGTCATTTCGAAAACTGGTGCTCCAGCAAGGGACAAAAAGTTTTAAAAAGAAGAAGTGTTCTTGGCCTATTTTGCGGATTTGCAAAAACATAAAACCTAATACTTTATGGAAAGTACTCATGTTAAAATGTTCCTCAAAGTGAAAAGGAACCTTGATTTAAGTTCTATTTCAATAACATCACTACTTAAACACCAAAACGTGGGATACCGGCCAAAAAAATAAAAAATCTTTCAGCAAAGAAAAGTTTCAAGATTCATGAAAGAAGCCCCCCCTGATAATATTTATTTTTCTAAAAAAGTTGCTAAAATTTTTTTGGAATAGCCGGTGCTTGTAGGAGAGATAAACTTACAAAAATAATGATTGATGACATACAGGATAAATGAAAATTTGATAGTGGTAAAAAATTCCTGACAGTAAAAATAACACTTCCAGAATCTTTGTAGTGTCCGGATGAAACGAATAACGGACTTTATCTGCAATGGTACCGTAAATATGCAAATTTGCGAAAACCACATACTCCACACAGACGTTTTTTTGTCCAGTATAAAAAAAGGAGCATGAAAATTAGCAATGTGTGGGAATAAATTCAATAGGTAAAATCCTTCAGAAATTGCTGCATACCTAAAATTAAAAAATCCAGAAGAGTACACTGGCCCATAGTTTTCGTCGATCCCCTGCGACTTGGCGGATTCTGGAGAAGGAATTACCTGCCCAAGCCACTTGGGGGCTGGAAATCAACGGCTGTAGCTGAGACCCACATTAATGAATCCACAAATCAAAAAGGACATGTCGAATAAAATATTCACCATGAACAACTCCCTCCTGACTAAGTCAACCTTCATCAAGCCGTACAATAAGCGCTTCCTTTAAGCCACCCCAAATGAAATTACAGGTTCTGCAATTAATTTTATGATAATAACTGTTTTTTTTTTGTTGTAAATGTTATCAACAAATAATTTCCATTTATAAATATGTTGTAGTAGTTCTTTCAGATTAAACATAATTTAAAAAATAATCATTGCTTTAATATTGGATTATCTGACGCTCGAAAAATTTTGTTTAACGCTTGCCAAAGTGATTTTTTTCCCCTTGATGCTTGCTGAACTCCGCTTCGCTCTTGGGCAACGGCAGTCGGGGGAAAAGATCACTTTGCGCACTTGTTAGGAAAATAACTATTCGGGCATAATTAGGCAACCTTGGTGGTGGGGGCGAAATTATGCACACATATAAAAATATTGGAAAAATAATTTTTTTTAATATCACTCCTACACAACAAAAAAATAAAATTACCTGTGAGAAATAGTTAATATTTTAATGTCCAAGTTAAAGAAATTCCAAGATTTTAAAGAATATAGCAATAGGTAGATATATATATATATATATATATATATATATATATATATATATATATATATATATATATATATATATATATATATATATATATATATATATAACTAACTCCCTTAACTAAGAATCTATATACAATCTTGTGGATAAGAATTAATTTTCTCCTTCAGCGTTTTTTTATTAAGATGTATGTAAATACCGTAATTAGTAAAGGTTGGAGAAAATGCACTTAACTTAGACCATTTAGCTAACAATAACAATGTGTTCTCAGTTCTCAGCGCAATAAAATGGCGGTTTTAAAAGATTTAAATAATTTCCGAGCATCATGCAATACTAGTACCTTGTAATCTGCGATAGAATGCAACATGCACTTAGCTTAGGAAGTTGGAACAGGAGTGCGTTGAACATGCTCTATCTGTAAATCCCAAGAAAACAGAAATGGTTCTGTTTACAAAGGAAAAGAAATAAGAGAACTTGACAGCACCCTTTCTTTTTAATACTAAACTGAGCTTTTAACAGAGGTCAAATACTTGACAGTAAGCTAACATGGAATTCTCTTGGAGAACAGAATAAAGAAAGCATATATTGCATTTGATCAATGCCGCGGGGAAGACTTGGGGATTCTCTCCCAAAGTAGATTGGTCTACACGGCCATAATAAGACCCATGGTAACTTACGGTCCCATAGTGTGGTGGTCCAAAACAGAACAGATCACGGCAAAACATAAGCTAGATCAAATTCAAAAAAGCATGTTTAAACATCACAGGTGCTATAAGGACTACACCGACTAGAGCTATGGTGGTTATATTGAATCTCAGCCCCCTTGTTACATTTCTAAGGGAAGCGGCACTGATGTCTCTAAACCCTCCGCATGGGCGTCCTAGACACTAATGTAGGCACTGGCTCAACGGACGACGCAGGTAGAGGCATTTTACGGGGAACTTCCAATTCTACAGGCAAGAGCGGACGCATTTGCAGCAAGGTTCGTTTTCAATAAACCCTACACTATCAACATAAAGGGAACCATACCAATAAAAGGCAGTCTAAAGGGACCATTAGCCTTACACCGACGGCTCTTAGACCAAGGTGGGCACAGGCTGTGGCAAATTTCCCAACCAAACCTGAAAACGGATGGACAATGGGCGCCGACCCCAGGTGCTTCAATCCAAATTGACAGCCATAACCATAGCGGCTTACGAAATTAAAAGCCGCAACATCGCCAACCATACGATCTGTATTTTACAGACAGTAGGTAAGCATTACTAGCCCTGAAAAGACCACGCATTACTTCGGGACTTGGACTAGAATATCATCAAGCCCTGACTAACATCTCTTTAAATAATGTGGTCAACCTAGTCTGATCAAGGGACATGACATATCTAAAGGTAATCATACCGCTGACTCGCTCCAGGGCGGCTGCGGGACGTCACGTTCTTACCACTGGATTGACAACAACAGTGATTGAAGACATCATTAAAGAACACTCCCATCGACTATTTAAAGGAAAATGGAATGATACTACGAACTGCAACTTGGGGCAACTGAGCTATCCAGACAAGTCAATAGCAAAAAAAACCTTATGATGTCCAGAAGGAACCTCCAAACACTAACGGGTGTTTTAAACTGGCCACTGCGGGCTATGAGGACACCTATTTAAAATGGGTTTAACGGACACAAGATTATGTAAAGGCTGTGAACAAGAAAATGAGACCGTGAACCATTCTTTGCGATTGTCCGCCCTCACATTTGAACGGAACTCCGTGCTGAGCACGAACTGGCCATTACTGTCCGATATTAGGGAGATTCCTCATTAAGACGTCAACTATTTCAAATCAATAGGTTGGACGACCAGTAAACCCCCCGCCTACAAGAGGAAGCAAAAAGGACCTACTGAGGTCTAGGGCAGTGGTATATTCCCCTCTGAACATTCGATCAGATCAGATACTAGTATCTTTGGAAATTATAATATATTTAAGTTTGAAAAACAAGTATTTAAAGAATTGATAAAAATAATAAATTTTTGGGCTCCAATGTTCTTCCCTAAGGAATACCCATATGGGAACATAACCTTTTACTTTTAACACAAACTTTAGGTTCTTTTTACAAATGAAACCCATGCATAAAATAGACTATTACTATGCCATAACTTTTTAATTTATTTACCCCGTAAATAAAATTGTGTCAAAGTCACTAGATGTATCAAAATATTTACAGAAGAACTTTTGTTAGTTCCCCATCAAACCTATCTAAATTTGGTTAGATGCGTTTATACATCTATGGGCGAAGATTCATTTAAATCCTAAACTAAACGGAGTTTGTAATCAACAAAAAAAATTACAAAAAGTATTCTTGGGAAAAACTAAAAAGCATTGAAAACTAAAATATTTTCGCTGTATTATTAATATGCCTCTTCTTAACAGAAAAACTTCCTCTTAATTCAGATTTTTAAAATACTATTAAACAATACGGCAAGGCCTTAGTTTTTGAGTTACTCAATGGAAATTCATAATATTTGGGGGTGAATCCTTTTTTAAAAATTGGTATAGATTTACTTATTTTAAAAGCATTTGGGTACACAAAATAATATTATTCAATGAGCATTAATTATAGCTATTATCACGATAATGAAGTGATGAATTCTCAGGTGAGTAATAACTATTACATGCAGTAGAATACTCTCTTTTTCTACGACTTATCTCTTATCAGTGAGTTAAATAGCTGTTTAAATTAACTTTTGAATGATTTATTAGAGCTCAATTTTAATTACATTTTTCGGAACTTCCTATTAAAAGTACATGAAAGAAAGGAAGAAATCTACCTGCCCTAGTACTTTTTAATTTGTTTTAGAATTTTACCTTCATTACCAACCTCGTGATAAGAGATAATAAGATATGAATATTAAAAAATATGATTAAATTATTAAGGGCTTCTATTGCTTCTTGATTTTTCTGGTAATAAATTGTAGCACGTCGCGCCGTGTTTCTGCTTCTGTAATTTCGGGTGGAGTGCCAGTTTATTTATCGCCACTGATTTTAGCCATTATTCTTACAGAAAATTTCCTAGGCATTTATTGAACGAACAAAAACTTTTAATATATTCTATAAATCAAAATATATGGCGTCAGTTGTGAATAACATTGGTTGTCATAGTACCGCGAAAACAGATGTCAACCAGCAATTTTTCTGTCAGGCAAAGCACACTATTATTTTTATACACTATCTTATAAGGTCACAGGATTGTGATTGAAATTTGTTAATAATTCTTATTTTTTTCGATATTGACAATTATTAAAGTCGACTTTTTGAAACTTAGATATGTTAGACAGTGCTTATTGACTTTTAAAGACGTGTATACGTGCGTTTAATGCTACTATGTAGAGGTCATCGAACCCGTGAGTAATAACCCGTGAGTAATGGATCATTACCCACTGGTAGGTAATACGTGTTATTATCTATTCAACATTAGTTAATAATAAGCATATTATTTAACAGTCGTAGAAAAAATATTTATATTATCTATATCTCTAAGCAAGGTCCCATTTTTTAAGATAATGGAAATCCATAATATCCAATTTATCAAGATCACTATTTTTAAAAATTGGTACGGATATACTTATTTTAGCATTTGCTTACACAAAAATATTAATATTGTCTAGTGCACCCCTGACATCTTTAAAAGTAAAGGTCTGTTTGTCATCCAGAAATAGAGTACCCTAGTTTACACTTTTTTGTCAATAAACCCCTTTTTTATCGTCAGAATAATTTAGGACAAGGTGTTTTTAAAGTTTCCCCATGTTAACTAGTTTTTACTTTTACGCTAACCCCCCAAAATAGTAAAGTTAGATGCATGTTTGATGGCCAATTGCACCGTTGTGGTTTTTCTGTTTTTAACCCCAAAGGGGCGTTTTGAATGTGACTATTGTCATAATATTTGACACCATCTCAATGCAACTTGGAAAAAGGCTTAAAATTTTTAAACCCCCGTGGTGAAAAAACCCCCGTAAATTTCAAGATTTAAAATTGTTTGTTTTTAATCATAACCAAAAAAACCCTTTTTAAATTTTTTTAAATTAGTCAAAAACGCGTTTTTTATAAAAAAAAATCTAAATTATTTACTCTTGCATTTTTTTGTCCTCATCACCTACTTACCCTTTTCTTTTTAAATTGATAACAAACAGACCTTAAGTTTAAAAAAACCCCGTAGTATAAACTGATTGGACAATATATTTCACCAATTTTTTTGGGTTGCGGTGCGTTTTACGCGGCCGTTTTGGGGGGTCAGTAATATGACAAATTTTTGTTTTTTCTTATATTTGTTGTTTGTTTTTTAAATTTAAATTACGGGGTTCTAATAACTTGTCAAACCCAAAAATAATTTTTTTTTAAAAAAAGCTTTCACTGTCCAAATCAATTTTGGTTTTCAATAACAATTTTAAAAAATTTTTTTATTTTTTAAACCCCCCGGGGGAAAAAAAAACCCCCCCTTTCCCCCTTTTTTTGGGTTTTTTAATTTAAAAAACAAGTTATAACCCCAACAAACGGGGTGTAGTTTTAAAAACTTTGACCTTCACCCCGGAAGGGAAACAACCAAATTTTATAAATAACAAAATAAAAAAAAATTTTTTACCTTTTAATATGCTACGTTGCCCAATAATTTTTTTATTTTTTTTACCGCAATAAAATTTTTAAATTCAACCCTCAGTGGAAAACCCAACCAAAAAAAGGTTTTTCCCAAAAAAATTCTATTGTGTAGGCACCGCACCAAAATTTTAAAAACAAAACGAAAATCCCTTTTTACAAACTCCAAAACGACTGATATTCAGCACCTCCCCCCATAACCTCCCAAAAATACCAAAAATAGGTACAATAATAAATAAAGAAAATTTTAAGTCCGAACCTACATGCGGGTCCCCAAAAATATATTGAGTTTTACGACAAAGGGGGAGCAGGTAAAACAAGAAATCAACGAATTATTGTAGAACGTACTGTACCAGAAAAACACAAAAAAATTGGTTTTTAAACAAAACATCACGGCAAAGTATTGTCACAAAACACAATAATTTCTATATGTTTAGACCGGCAAACGTTGACAAAAATTAAGGAATAAATTAGAAGAAGTTTTATTAGCAACAATTTATTTCAATAATTAGGATCAGGGCCGCCGCCAGAAAAAATATAGAGGGGGTCAAAATTTAAGTCAATTTACTAGTCTAGAATTAATTGAATTAAAAAATTCATATACCACAACTTTAATTGTAAATAATTAATATACTGATTTAAATTCCAATGCCATATTGTAAAATTTAAGGATTTAGACGAGAATTGAATATAAGTAATTTATAAAAACCCAGTGGGGGGGGGCAACGGGGGACCCCCCCACCCCTCAGCCGACGGATATAATTAGGATATTGGTCCAAAAAAAATTAAGTAAAAAATTTTTTTTTTACACAACATAAAATAAATTGTAACAATTTGTTGACCAATAAATTGGTGTCAAACTTGCCGTGTAAAGCGAGCATTTAACAACAAACAACATTATTTCAGCACACTTTGTATAGTATATTCCAACGTTTTAACAAAATAAGCAACAAACAATGCATAAAAATGCAAATATAATTTCCGGGGAAAAGTGATTACTATACCTATACTAAAAATAACTATCATAAAATAAATATTTTTTAAAAAACGTACCCCCTATAATTAGGGTGTTTGTTATAAAGAATATGCTTTTATCGGGGTAATACTAATAACATATATTTTCCTAAAATTTCCTTTGGGGTTCAACCTTCGGGAAAAATGTTTTTAACAATTTAAAAAAAAAATTTTTCAAGATAGTAACAACAAAATGATAACTACGGGGAAAAAAAATGTTTGTTAAAAAAAAATTTATTCAGTTTATTCGGTTTTTAGTATGTGTTTAGGTTTAATGAACATTATTGTAATCACCTATCCCCCTTTATGAACATTATAAAAGGTGGCTCATCTCCTTTTTTTTTTCCTTCATTTTTCACGATAGAAAAATAAAACTTGGGGATATCATATAATGTCAAATTTGACGTTTTTGGACATTAAGGTTTTTTCCGGTGACTTTAACCCCTTTAACTTTCGGTTATAAACTAAAACTGTATTTTTTTTTCCTTTTTGGAATCCTGGGGAAAATTTTTTCTTTAAAATTTTTCTTGGGTTTTTTTTAATATGCAGTTTTTCAAAACCCAAAAACGTATTTCTTAGCTGTTAAAAAAATTACCCCACCAAAAAAGGGAGTTCGATTTGTTTATTCAATTTTGCATTTGTAAAAAGTAAGAAAATTTTTCCCCAACCCGTTGGAGGGGGAATCTGACAAATCTTTTTTTAAAAGTTTCATTTTTTTTTTTTTACAAATATATTTCTTTATAATTTGGTTTTTTTATAAATTAAAGGCTCTATTTTTTTCCTACTTTGAAGAAAAACTAAAAGTTTTTTTGACTATAGAATCTTTTTTTATTTATAAAAAAAAGTACAAAAAAAT
>JAHBCN010019033.1:0-16346 GCA_019359885.1 Listronotus oregonensis
CCGGGAAATTAGACTGGAAATTTCCCTGTCACATTTGAAGTCAAAATATTCAAAATAATGACGCGGAATTACAGTGCCTTATTTATGTAGAATTATTACCATTTTTTACTTAAAAAAGCATATTAATGTGAATATTTTTGCTTATAAAAATAAAAATTTATGCAAATTTGATTTGTCAAATGTTTAAAAAATTATTTATTACATTAATACTAAATAAGAAATTTAATAACAAATGTTTGTAACTAAATAATTAAGTGATGTTCAAATTCTAACAAAAAGTTTTCTCGTTTTAATGGAGAATAAATAGGACTTAAAACTGAAATTTGCTCGGAATATTGTAAATGTCTATGTTTAGTAAAATATATAAAATATTTAGACACAAGTTTATTTAATTTGAATTTAGATATTTTATTAAATTTACTTGAAGATTCTACTAGATATTCTTGGATTCTTGTAAACAGTTTTTCATCCGTGGTTTCTTCGTAGTTAAGATCTTCAATGCATTTTGATAAATAGGGAAGCTGACGATGGTATTTTTTAATGTCTGAATATTCTTTGCACAAACTACACAATCCGTATTTTGTTAAGTCTAAAGCCATTTTTATACTATACACTAGGTATACTTTTTCTGTTGTCGATTCAGTTTTTTAATAATTAGATAGTACCTAATAATCTATTTTTTACGTAGTTGACATTTTGTAAGTCTAGCGGCCATTACTACGTTCTTTTTACATTTCATGGCCGCCTAGACGTTTTTAACGCAGCAGCGAAACAAGACATAGATTACTTCAGACTAATAATCAAAAGTAACTGATGTTCCACTGATATTAGTAGATTAAAGTTAATAAAAGATGGAAATATAAGATGCCTTTAAATTATTTATAAAGATTCTATGCAACTAAAGTTAGAAATTTGCATTTTATTTTACTAAGAAAAAAGCTTCATTTTGTTAAGCATAAAATCTTGAAGTAGGGTACATAAAAGTCATAATTATCAAAAGTAAATGATGTTCCACTAATATTAGTAGATTAAAGATGATAAAAGATGGAAATATAAGATGTCTTTAAGTTATTTATAAAGGTTATATGTAACTAAAGTTAGGAATTTGCATTTTAATTTACTAAGAAAAAAGCTTCATTTTGTTAAGCATAAAATCTTGAAGTAGAATTTATATTTTTATTCGAAATTTATATTGGGTTCAAAATTTTCTTACCGAATATCCCACGAGCTTAAATTACTTACCGGAAATTTTTCTTCGGTCACGAATATTTTAAGAAAATTTTTTTCAATATATTTCAACAAATTTTCAAAATATTCGTGACCTCAAAAAAATTTCCGGTAATAATTTATGCACTATGGATATTATAAGTGAAAATATTTCTAAATATGTATTTCGGGAAATTTTTCATCACCAGGTGGGAATCGTGATAAGATGGACACTCTCTTTTTTTCCCATCTACTTCAGCAGGGTGTAACTTTGTGAAATATATTATTTGTGTTGTAATTTTTTCTGTAAGTTCTTAAAATAAAAATAAATTAATAATAAAAAAAAATGGATAGTTAAAACATTAACTGTTTTTTTATCGACAGTCAAAAAACGGCCGAAATTCGACCTTCTAGACTATCATACCCCTTTAAGCAGCCTTGTCACATTGTTTTTAAAGCACCCCGTATAAAGAGCCAATTTTTTTATTAAAAAGGGACCGACATTTTATTTAAGTTTTCTTCCCACCATAATGGCACGATAGAGTCCCATAAATCGTCTGTATTGTCTCTTGGAAGTCGCGCGACGTCATTATCATATCTTAAACTAGTATGCTAATGGTTCTCTGTGTTCCCGACTGAATGCGGTACATCTATAATTAAATTACTGTTTTATCTCTTCTGCATATCTTATAAGTTTCATGTAATGTGTGCACTTAGCTACGCGTTATTACTTTTTAATGTACGGTTGGCGTATAATCGGTTCTAATAGGTCGTTTAGCGAAAAAACTAGCTTTGCATGTAGTTTAAGGAGAAAAAACCCGCACTTTATTTTATTTTATCGCACTTTTAATTGGTAGACAGTGGCGTAGGTTGTAGGAATTATCAATAATTCATCCGGAGCGCTTATATACGACTCCTGTGCTGATATCGTGTAGAAATTCGATAATTACAATTACTGGCTTGTAGATAAAGAAAAGTTTAGTATAGAAGGTCAATGTTTCTCAATATTAAAAAAAAAACTTCCAAATACTTGTACAGGGTGTTTCAGGAAGTCTTGACATGGTCCTACAATCTTATTTTATATGAGTTCTCTATTTTTTTATTTGAAATTTGAATATTCCTTAAAATTCTAAACATTTTTAATGTAGCATACCCTATACCTGTTTTTAATAGTTACATTACAAAATGCAAAAAACCGTAAGCTTTATTATTATCACGCGATATCGCTACGTTTGTTGATTTCATCAATTAGCCATGACATATTTTTCAAGTTAATATATTTAGTCCAATTTTAGTTACTAACTAATTTATTTACAACTTTTTCGCAGTCATACATACGCCTATATTCCCTTTGAGCCCTTTTTTGATTATACAGGGATGCGCAAAAGTCCGGAATAAAATTAATATCTTTTTAACCAGTAACTTAGGAAAAAAACGCTGAAACACGCCAATTGATTTTAAATTGTACGCATTTTTTGGCAATAAAATGAAATATTTTTTTCAACCTCTTAGCTGCAACCTTTCCCAACTTTTTTTTTTAAATACAAACTTATGTCGTGTATGGTCTCATTGAAAAGCTCGTAAAAAATGGAATCTGACCATACCCTTTCTTTTTTTTTAAACTTATGTGGTTACCAGGAAAAGAGAAAAAACTCTTTTAAAAACAAAACAAGCAGAAATACCTACTTAGTGCTATCTACGAGTAAATTAACGTTGCAAATAAACAAATAAAGTGGCATTCAGCATTGATGATGTACACTGCTCAACAATTGCTAAGGATCATCAGTACCTAGTTTCTAAAAGTTTACAAATTTTAAGAACAGACCAACCTGGGCAGGCAGTACAACAAATTTTATTGATTATGTGTAAAACTGATAACGTAATCTAGCATCAACATTCTTTAAAATTTATTTTTTCAGAAAAAAAATTACACATAAAATTAGTTATAATCCCATGTACTTCAAAAAGAGAAAAAGGTTGTTAAATTTTTTGTACCAAATTTAATGCCCTGATAAGATTTTTTTTTGAGTTTTAAAATTGTGGCATTTCTGGGTAAAATTGAAATCTGTTTAGTTCATTAATTGTGTACCTTCAAAGTGTTTTTTTTTTAATTTGCCAAACAAAAATGGTATTGTCAGAGAGCAGCGTATCGAAGTCTTGATATTGTTGGGATGTGGGGATAGAATGCGGAGTCAAAGTGAAGTGTGTACTTTATTTAATGCAAAATATCCGGAAAATCACATTTTCCAGGCTACTGTGAGTAAGATCTTACAGAAATTTGAAGAACATGGTACAGTGAAGTACTTGCCCAGAAGTGGCCGGCCACATGTTTTAGACGAAGATCAAAAATTGGACATTGCCGTATCTCTGCAGGAAGATCCACATTTGTCAACGGTTTCATAAGCCCAAAACAATCCTGCGTCTAGACGTACGATTGGGAGGTTTTTGAAAACAGAAAAATACCACCCATATAAGGTATATCTTGTCCAAGAGCTCTTGGAAGATGACTATGACAGGCGTTTGCAATTTTGTGAGGAAATAATGAGGCGATGTGACGAGAATAATGGGTTTCCACTGAACATACTACTTTTTATTTGAATGGAGTAGTTAACAGGCACAATTATCGATTCTGGAGTCAGGAAAACCCACACTGGATATGCGAAGCTCATACGCAGCGTCCTCAGAAAGTAAATGTATGGGCAGGCATCATCAACAACAGAATATTAGGGCCATACTTTTTTGAGGGAAACCTTACAGCTGCACGCTACTTAGAGTTTTACGCTTTGAATTAGTGCCTGCTTTAGCTTTTATGTTTCCCAATGAAGCAGATCCAGATATCCCCACTGAAACACTTTGGTTCCAACAGGACGGCGCTCCCCCACATTTTGGTATTAACGTCAGAGAATATCTCGATGAAATATTTGCAGGACGCTGGATTGGACGACGTGGTACAATTGAATGGCCGCCACGATCCCCATACTTAACGCCATTAGATTATTTTTTTTGGGAATATCTGATAGACAATATTGAAGATCTAAAAAAGAAAATTACACTGGAATCACATAACATACCGGCTGAGGTTATTCGGAATTCCGTAGATGTTTTACCATCTCCTAGGAGCCTGCCAAGTAGAGGGTGGAGGGCATTTTCAGCATCTGTTACGTTAATTCACCCGTAGATAGCACTAAGTAGGTATTTCTAACTTTTTTGTTTTTAAAAAAGTTTTTTCTCATTTCCTGGTAACCACATAAGTTAACAAAAAAGAAAGGGTATGGTCAGATTTCATTTTTTACGAGCTTTTCAATAAGCCCATACACTACATAGGTTTGAATTTGAAAAAAAAAAGTTGGGATGGGTTACAGCTAAGGGGTTGAAGAAAAATATTTCATTTTATTACTGGTTAAAAAGATATTAATTTTATTCCCGACTTTTGCGCATCCCTGTAATTATTCTTAACATAAAATTTATAAATGTCTTTCTTTTCTTGTTCCCATATAATAACCCATAGTTAAATAATATTTTGCCAAATAATTAAAACCAATGTCAGTGTGAAAGAAAGTCATTTGACGGATTTGTCAAACTTCATGGCTAATTGATAAACTATAATAAATAAAATATAGCATGATAGTGATAATGATAAGTTTTATAGATTTTTGCATTTTGCGATGTAATCATTAAAGTCAGTTATAGAGTTTGCTACATAAAATATGTTTAGAATTTTAAGAAGAATGCAAATGTTAAATAAAAAAATAGGTGGCTCATTTAAAATGGGATGGTAGGACCACGTCCGGACTTTTTAAAACACCCTGTATAGGGAAAAATGTATTTTAAACCACTAAACTTTTATACTATACTTGTTTTTCCTAAACGTCAAATAAAAAAGGTAATGGACAACTTGTATAAGATGATTTTCTGCATTAAGGGGGTTCTCTGGTTTGACGGTCTGATTTTTTGCATTTTTTGTTTTTTTTTGCGAGGACCAATAAAGGAATAGAACTTTGGAATTTTTATCATTTAGTTTTAAGTGTTTTAAGAGTATACATATAAGTTTTTAGCTAAAAATATCTATTAGAACCAAAGTTATAACCGTCTTTCTCAAAGTGGGCGATAACGCCCCCTTGTGGGCGCCGGAGGCCTAGAGGGGGGCGGTAAGGGACCCAGAAAAAATTGGGGGGCGCTGATTTGATTTTCGGGGGCGATGGGTGATTTGTAACGTCAGCTACTTCATATTTTAAAATTCAATGAAATTAAAACCTTTCACTACACAACATCCATTTATTAGTTGATATACCTATTAAATATTTATTATTTTTAATGCGGTCACAACGCTATTTATATGTTAAGATATTTAGTAATAGGTATCAAACACTGACATATTTTCGTGTCTTCAAGTGTCGCAGGTGAGGTGCCCACCTCCGAAGACACGTGTTAAAAATATTTATGTATATATTGTTGCGGTCAAGCAGAGCACTTGCCGAACGCGGGATTTTTATGTACCTAATCTAGTAAAATTAAAGAAAAAATAAAATTAAGCTTAGAATGTTTAATTATAATTCACGTTTGGATCAAACAAATATCGGACGATTTATTTGTGCAATCCTGTATTTTAGTCCGTCAACGTTCGTCGGTCCGTGTTTTCGGAGTGCAGGTGCCCAAATACACAGCCGCGGCTTGCGACCGTACGGCGACTAACGTGACTAGAGGTGTGTCGTTCGCGAAGGATTCGTTCAAAAAGAACACACGTTTTTGACCCACTGCTGGATCGCTCTGCGATGAATAACGGACCTAGTTTTGTTTTATGTGTACTCATATTGTCGGTTCGAATCAGTTTTGGCTAGATACCTATTTGGCAATTAAAAGAACTTTTTTCTTTGTTTTAACTATTTTTTGACCATATTATAGTTTCTAAAAGTTTTATTTCAAATATGTTTTTTAAAATAATAATTATACCAAAATAAAATACATGCAAATAATTTCTTTATTTAAGAAAAATATCACATTTTTGTTGAATTCATTACCGATCGAGTCCGACCGGCATCGGCATCATAATAAAGTGAATCGGCTGCGATCGAATCTTTTCAAGTGAATGCATAAAATGAATTGATTCAGTAAAAGATTCGAACTTTCACCTCTGAACGTGACGTTTCGCCGCATGCACGCATCTCACTCGCTCGCCCTCCGGCCCTCTGCCCGCTACCCCGATAATCTTAAAATTGTAAAGTTGAATTATAATTGCTCAATGTTGATAATTTTAAATAAAGATACTCTTAATATTGTAAGTTGCAATAATAGTGCTCTCTCTGGTAGGAAAAGTGTCGTTTAGAATATAGGTTTAATTAAATTCAGGCGAGACTAATATGTTATTAAGATTTTTAAGGTGACAAAAAAGTGGGGGGCGCTACAAAATAACTGATTTTCAAAGTGGGTGTTAGACAAAATAAGTTTGAGAACCTCTGGTCTAAAGACACCTGCCTGGAAAAAATGAACCTTTATTCCCTTCACGAAATATAATAGGTTGATAGATTGGCTTATCTGAAACTAAAAAAAAAAACCGGCGGTGTTGTAATATTTTAGTTTAAACTCATAAAATAAACTATTATTAAAAGAAAATTTTGAAAATTTTCATGTATTTTGTTAAAAAAAAATGAAATATTTTAAATTTTGAGGTGTTAATTGATCATTTCGTGCGTCTATATGTGCTCAATCGCCCCCATAAATTTGAAGTAAATCCGTCGAGCCGTTCTCGAGATATGACGAAGAAAAGTTTAAAAAACATAGTTTTGAGAAAAACGCGTTTGAAATTTTAAGTACAAATATACTATAAAAATCCTCACTTACCATTAATCCGCGATTTCGAGACCAAAATACATTCCACAACGTAAATAACTACACCTAAAACTGTTTAAATTTTTCTGTACTTGTATAAGCATACATTTATATAGAAGGATCTCAAGTATCAAGCCCACAGAACTCTCAGCGATTAGCTCAGCGCTCCGAACACCTGGCTTTCTTAACTGCTGTAGCTTCAAATTTTGAAAAATTACTTTACCACCATATTCTAGATATTTTAAGTAAACAATTTATGCAATAAATATGAAAATACAATTTTTTGTGCCTCTCAAACCAGGGAACCCCCTTAATCATTCCTTCAGATTTAGGCATTGCAAAGGTAAATCAGTATTTTCTTTTTCCTCTAGAAATATTTTTTACTTTGCCCCAAATTTGTCCAAACGAAAGGATCTGCGTGTAACCTAAAAAATTGTATTTAAAACTGTTAGACAGACCTAAACAATTTTTAAGGATACTCGTAGCTACAACTAACCACATTGTGATGTGTCACCATGTATATCCAACAACTTTTATTTTTTGGCAGATAAAGCTTGATCTATATGTTCGTTTCCTCTGTTTGTACTAATTTCAAAACATTCTGTATAGTTTCATTTTGTTATGTGACAAATTTATATAACATACATAACTAAAAGTTAGTTTTAATTAAGTCGTCAAGATAATTTAAAATAACCAAATTATCATCTATTTTCAAGAATCGTTTTTCCTGTTCTGTGACGTCAAACTTGATGCTATATATACAAAATTGAACTTAATGGGGGTGAGTTTGTTCACCTTTGATGTGCTTCTTTTCCATTCTCGAGCCGTTTACCTCAGTTGACCTGTACTTGCCACATGATAAATAGTTTTGTTTTTAACTCTAATCGTCTATAATTCATCGCTTTCGTTTGGAAAAAACAATGTTGATGCACTATTGTAAGGTGATTAATATGCAACTTATGTATGTAATAATATTGGAACTGCAATATATCTATACAGGGTTTTAATAAAGTTATTGATAAATTCATTAAAATTCACGTATTTTGTTCGGCGAAAATCACTCATTTTTTGACATTATACAGGGTGAGTCGGCTGGAATGCACCAAATTCCAGATAAGTATTATACACCTGAAAATAATTTAAAAAAGCTCATATGTTCCTATCCAATTCTCATTTGTTTTTAAATTATAGCGTAATTAAAATGTTTTATATAGTTTACCCCTTCTTATTACCAATACTATAGGTATCGATTGTTTTGTTGTTCTGACATGTGTCAGTGTTTGTCGGTAATTACGCTATATTTTAAAAACAAATGAGAATCGTATAAGAACATATGGGTTTTTTAAAATTATTTTTACGTGTACAATACACACCTGGAGTTTAGTGCGTTCCTCCCGACTCAACTTTTATATATATATATATATATATATATATATATATATATATATATATATATATATATATATATATAATAATATATATGTATATATTATATATATATATATATATATATACATATATAATATATAATAATAATAATAATAATAATAATAATATATATATATATATATATATATATATATATATATATATATATATATATATATATATATATATATATATATATATATATATATATATATATATATATATATATATATATATATATATATATATATATATATATATATATATATATATATATATATATATATATATATATATTTTTAATAATAATATATATATATATATATATATATATATAAATTTTTTTCAATTTAAAAACTTGAAATGGCGATTTTTTAGGAACAAAAAAAAAGAAAAAAAAAACCCTTAAAACTTTTTTTATAAAACTAAGGGAGAACAAAAAAAAAAAGCATATTATCCCACCCTTATCAGCAACCCCTTGGACGGGGGGAGATAACCCCCCAAATTTGACGATGCTATAAACCAATTACTTTAATTTTCGTATAACATCATTTTTTTGGGAAAATTTTTAAATTTTTTTTAGTTTTTGTGAGTTTTTTTTTTTGTACTATTATGTAAGGTCACAAATATGTGACATCGGTTTAGAATTGAATAATAATTAAAAAAACCCAAAAGTCACATTAATGTGACATAATGTTTTAAATATATTGCTAAAATTTTTTGGATTTTACATTAAAATTAAACAAAAATTTTTTTTTTAAATATTTATTCAGAAATAAACATAAATTTAAAGAAAAAAATGTATGATAAAAAATAATAATAATTCTAAAAAAATATACCCAAATACCTAATACAATAACTTTGTTTTTTTGCGAAAAATTCTATTTTACATTTGTGTGCCATATGCCAAAGCATGGAGATGCACATAATCCTACAGGAAGGCCTTTATTGTCCTTACATGCTAAACATGAATACCAACTCATGCTTCTCTTTTTTTGTTGGCTGCATAATCTCATCTTTTTCTCTTGTCTTCTTTGTATGGAAAATGTTTTGGTGCCTGAAGCTCCCTTGTTTTTCGTTTTGGACAATCTACTTGCAAAAGTTTTCTTATTTTTGTTCTCTATATTTGGAATAGGACACTTTTTGTTAATGTTTTTTGTTTAAACCAATTCCCATTCCATAGGCTATGTCCATAAGGTGAAAAAATACTTTCATATACCACTGATAGTTTTTCTGGGTGTGCAATAATATGAGGTCATTTGATCCGCTACGTCAACCCCGGACATATGCTTGTTATACTCAGCCACCATTTCAGGTTTGAATTTTTACTCCTTTTTGAAGTTACTTCTTCATCCCTGATTTATGTTTACTTGAAATCATAAGGACGTCTCGCTTATCATGCCATTTTAAAACTCTTATCTGTCCCTTTCTCTTCCATATAAGGTTACCCTGCTTTAGTTTTGTAGAGACAACTGTTTGAGGATTTCCTTTCTATTTTTCGTAAATTACCACACATGTATGTCTTATTTTTCAAAGGTATTTGGCTAAATTATAACTGCAGTAAAAATTGTCCATAAAATTGTGTGTCCTTTTTGAAGGTATTTTTCAGCAATTTTTTTCACTACTTAAGGCATGACCTAGCTCATTTGTCACTGTACCTTGTCCAAATATATCAATAGGTCTAATACAAAACCATCAGGGGTACAAATTTCGTAAAATTTAATACCAAAATTTGCTTGCTTTATTTGGAATGTATTGCCTAAATTTCAGCCGTCCTCCCAAAGGAGTAATGCTTCATCCACTGATAAATTTTCTGATGGATAATATACTTTGTCAATATTATTCAAGATAGGCCGGTCAGGTTGGAAATCTTGTAAAGCCTACTATTAGTGTCATCTTCTGGAGCATAGAAACAAATTTGCGTAAAATCGTTTCAAATCGATTTCTGCTCATAACTTTTCAAATAAGGTTTTCGTAAAAGAGGATCCTTTTCTCAATAATGTCGTAGAAAGGGCATCTGTATATTTCCAATAAGAAGACAAAAGGCCTAATAATTTTTAAATTCTTCAATAAAGTATCGTACTGCCGCCCTATTACTTTTTTTCCAAGAGAGGGATTATTTTTTTTCGAGTTTCAGCCCGTTTGTTTGTCCCTCGACAACCTTTTGTAGTAAAGAATCATCAACAAGCCAGGAAAATGTGTCAAATGGTTCAATAGGCAACGCAAAATTAATTTTTTTTTCTTCTTTTGCCGTAAAAGATATTGGTTGCGGGTTATCTTCCCGAATCTGTCCATTCGTCACTGATGTTATTTTCACAATAAGTGATATTTTTTTATTTGCGTTAATGTTTTCATTTCTGTAATAATTCCATTTTGATCAGATACATCCCTCTACTGTCTTCTGAACTTTCGGTTTCTGTTACTTTTCCAGGCTGGGATGAACTTTCATCACTATCCAGTCCCCGTTCTGAATCTGGTCTTATATCCTCTTCCCATCCCCTCTCTTCTCTGGCAACGTCTACCTCAAAAACTGCATTATTTGCTTCTTGCTCGACTCGTCCTTTTTTTAAAAATTGGGATCGTGAGATGCGTCACAGATATGTGTTAAATAGTCCTATATTTAGGACACCCACAGCTAAACTAAAAATATATAATTTTTTTATGGGACTTCCTAAGAACATCCCAACACAATCAGGTATTTTATTATTATGGACAATACACCCAAAAAAATTATCAATTAAACGGAATGCAAAACAACAGACGCCACGTTAATTTTAAAGGTTATGTAACATAAACTGTCCAACTTTTCGAAACCGCGCGCCTCAAATGTGTGCCCCGACTATGTAAAACTGGAAAAATCCATCCTTCGCCAGTAAACCGTTAGGAAATTATTCGTATTTAACCGCAATAGAATCGATGGCACATATTTGTGACGGTAGTTTTTTCAGAAAAACTATGCGTCACATATATGTGCCCGTGTCGTGAACGTGTTAAATGCATTATTTAGAAAAAGCCTACTTTTTGGATTTCATAACAAAAAATGTTTCCATGTGTCAACTTTGTCCAAAGCTCGTCAGCGGCAGCGGGGGTGTCGTTGACGCGAGTCATTTTGAAAGGATTTTTCAGATACCGAATATGTTAAAGAACTTATCAGATTAACTAACGAAATTGTAATCAATTCCCTACAGTTAACATTCGCGAAACATAAAAGTAATTACAAAGAAACAATGCCCAAACCCTACTAAAGAAACCTAGATATTAGAAACACAACCAATGGTCGCCAAATGGTTTCTAAAAAAGGAAAGCGTAAACTTTGCTTTAGCACCTATCAAAGTCTTAAAGTCCATTGTTATGTTGTTTGTTGTTGAATATCTGATTAATTTTTTAATAACATTTTAAAAATTTTTGTTTGATTATTTGTTATTGACAATGAGAGTAACTTTATTTTACTAGTACAATAAAATGCTACTTTATGGACGCAAAATTGTTCTATAAATAGCACTTTATTGGCCAATCGTACATAGAAACTAGGTTCTAGTTGAAAAGTAACAATATACATAACAATTTAAAGTATTCTAATAAGCCAAGTGCTAAATATGTGATCTCGTACTGAAGTTCATTGAATTGTAATTAGATCCTTTCTGATGGAAATTTTCCGATGTTACACCCGACCTTTTTTTAACTAAATATATAATATTTACACCCATTTTTAGGTCAATGGTACCAACATATTTTTAAAATAATAGGTTAACGAGAGGAAAATTCCTCTTTAACACTGCGTTCCTAAATCCGCTCGAAGATGATATCCAGGAAAATAGTATAATATTTTATATAGCGGAAAGGTTATACTTTTGATGGCGCGCTCGTGTTAGGTAATAGAGAGCATAAAAAGTCACTTTTACTCTAAATAAAATATGTTGTTTGTTCTTTAAACATTGAAAATTAATGGAAAAACATTTTTTTTAATAGTTCTAATTATTTGAGATAAGTGCGTTCGCAAGGCGGCTTAGACCGGTGTCGGTGAATAGTTGCTATAGTAATGTAACATAAAGCTGTCAGTGGAAACTTTTAACAATAAAATATTTTGTTTTAAATTGCGTCTCCCATTGCTTTTTAATTCCGCATTTATTGAGTAATTTCGATCAAATAATAACCAATTTGTTCAATTAAGTAATAAATAAAAATTGAGTTTTGCTTTTAGTTTAATAAATATTAAGTTGTTGACGCTTGTTTCGTTGTTTGTTTGTATTTATGTTGCCATAATAACACTTTTTCTCTGCTTTATTAAAATCCATTTAAAAAAATAACATAGTTATTTTGCTTATCTATGGAAAATGGCACTTAACCTTACTTCAAGGACCCTTATGCATTTATAATTTGTAAATTATGGGATCGTCACGAAATACCTGTATATATTAATTTTTTTTATATATATATATATATATATATATATATATATAAATATATATATATATATATATATATATATATATATATATATATATATATATATATATATATATATATATATATATATATATAAATATGAAAATAGTCTAAAAAGGTAATAAAAATGCACTAAACTTAATTTTTGTATATGAACTTTTTCGTAAATGGACACAAACATTAAAATTAAGGTTGCAAAACATAGTCAGAGTCACTCTAGGAGCAAATACTTGTAGATTAGAAACATATAATAGCTAGTAAGGATGTAAAAGAGCTAATCGAAGCAATTTAAGAACGCAGCGGAACTGAAATTGCACGTTCTGCCACGAACATACTAATATGCAGGATAAATTAAAATTAGTTAGCACGTTTATAATAGACCGCAATACGTCGACGTATACGTAAAACTATGCATTAATAAATACAAATATCGACCATAATATAGCTCGTAAACATTATTCGTTAGGTTATAGATTACAACAAAAATTACATATATTCATAAAAAAAAACAAAACGATTAATATTATACAGATATATCCGACACGACGTATCCCATGACTCCGACCCCATAGGGCATCATGCGAAAGGCCGTCCGTAATGAAAACCACTCCCTGCGTTTGCTCGGTCAGTGATCTTCGGCCAAATTCATTTGCTTCAGTAGACGAACGGGCCTAAGGACAACGGTTTTCTGCATTTTCATCAGCAGTTATTCGGGTGTATTTTGGAATAAAGGAATACAATTCAGCTCCCTCAACATATTATTCTTCATGCCCATCAAAACGCCGATAATTCGGACAACCAATCGCACGTTATACTCCGGATAGATCCTTAAAAGATTGCCAAGAAGATCTTGATCTCACAGTCAACCGTGAGCCGCCAGGAAGAATACTTTAACCTCAGACTCACCTTTGTTAATGTCTGCCACAGTGGTAGACGAAACGTCAGGTAGAAATACCATCAGACCACGGCAAATAAGCCCGGAATACCTATATAATGTAGTTAAAATCGGCATTAAAAGCTTACACACCTTGATATGGTTTCTCGTTTTTCCCATTCCTTTATATCGATGTTAGTTTTCGCTGGGGCAAAGAACTCTATGACATACATGGAGTGATTCGTTTTATATAAGAAAACAAGGTAAATTTATTGGCGCGAATTTGATGCGTAGTTGGGAACGCATAATTCCAATATATGCGACAGTTGTCATTTTCCACCACTGCCTTAATATTATCGGGAGCAAATGGCAGACTTGCTCTTTCACAGATGCCTTAGTAATGTCTAATGTAATAGTAAAGTACCCGAAACGCATCGTTATGTCGGTGAATGTAACCACTGACAGCATGCACTGGGCAGGCTCGACAAGCAGTATCAGGAATGTTAGAAAACTGACTTTGGTATAACAATGTGTTAATCATCCCATCTTTGCATGCTAATAGGAAGCCCTCGGTTTCAGACTGAAGCTCAGCAGATTTCAAAAACACAAACGTAAGGTTTCTAGATAAATTGAGTATTTCTATGTTTCTGTAAAATACTTCGTGCTGAGGCCTATTAATGTGATCTTCAAAGAGCATCTGCTGATTTACTCTTTTGACTGCAGTTCTTACAGTTTTAGACTCAAGTCTTATAAGTGATTGGTCGTCATTAGGTTCTATTGTAAATTTGAGACCGAATAAATGCTTAAGTATTAGCTATTTTATGTGCTCGTTCTTACTAGTTTTAGCAGTTGACAACCCGAAAAACAAGCCGATCATGCATACACTTTATGCTTAAAAGACCACTCCTTGGTAGCATCGGACGTAAATAAAGAAGATCGATGGGCGCAGATGGATGGTACGGCGAAGATGCATCATTTGTCGTGTGCTGATGTCAGGCTTGCGCAGTTCCTCTCGCGTCCACTTAACTACTTCCAAAGTGGTACTGCTAGAATGTTAGTATCAACAACCTTATTTAATCCAGGTAATTCGGATTCACAAATTATCCTTAAACGTGGTCTGTAATTGCTTCTCAGCTCGGTCTTCATAGCTCTAACATCTTAAGTACGGTTTTGGTCGCTACCTAAATACATCTTTGGTATATTCATGAACTACTTTAGATAGATAAGATTAAGATAAGTAGGTCTTGCTCGGGTGGGGTACCCTATCTTTACGTCTTCCAGGTGATGCACAGCAATATCTGCGGGTCTTTAGAGGGTATACAGACACGGGAAGCAGCGATATACAAAATAGCAAAGGTCTGAGTGAGTCACCCTGAAATACGCTTCTTTTAAATGTAATGGACTCGATAATGATTTTTTGTGCTCCAGATGTTATAAAAACTTTAATTTCTAAAGTGATATCAGTTGCTTAATGCATCAAATTAGGTTTGATAGGAACCTTAAGATCTTTAAGCAGATTCAACAGTAATTTGTAGGATGTGGTGTCAAATTCTTTTTTTGTTCTCAATTCATGCTTCTCCAAGCTTTTGCTTGGAACCTTTACTTATATTTATTGGCATTTGCTTTATTTTTATTCATATGACCTATTATTTCATATTAAAATGCCATTATTACTTTATTTTCTCTACTAGTACTGCAAAAATAAAATATATTTATTTTATTTTGTAATAAAATACGGCTTATAGAGATTCGGGTTAAGGTTTATTTTGCACGTGGACGCCAATTACAAACATCGATAATTCGGTAAACATTATAGCGATCCCTTGCTCGTGCTTGTCCATTATTTTATTTTAATAGGTTTGTTCAATCCCCGCAAAAATCGGTTATTGTAGGGTCAGGTAGGGTTACTTAGGTAAAAATAATCAAAATAACACATTACTTTAGCTGGAAGGACTTTTTCATGCCTAAGAACCCTTTTACACATACGCGAATTATTCCGAAAATTATTATTATAATTGTGTCGAAACTTTACACAATTATTATTTTGTGTGTTGCAAATTAAATAATTCATACCAGAATTTTCCCAATAAAAATATTATATTTATTCTATATTTTCGCAAAATTGCGGAAAAATTCGAATACTTTTTTTGGGGTCGGTTATGTCGTATTTTATGAACCTTTTAAAAAAATATTATTCAGTTGTAAATAAATTAAATAAATCTTTTTCAACGAATTCCAAAATAAATAATACATTTGCATTGTTACTTTTTCCGCTCTATCGAATGGTGTTCATAGTTTTGCAACTCGACGTTTCGTTTTTCCGTAACCATCATCAACTTTTTTCTTATGGACGCCATATGGGAATCACAAATTTGAATGGCCCTTTTTATCACATTTTCAACGATGTATCATAAGTTACCCTTGTTGCCCGGAAAATCCGAAAAATTAACTAGAATATTTTTATAACGTAGTTGGCTTTAATTTCTCAAATCGGTGACGTGTAAATGAATTCTTGTTTACTGTCAGTTGTGGTGTCGTTAAAAATGGAATTCACCAATGAAGAAAA
>JAHBCN010019034.1:0-16336 GCA_019359885.1 Listronotus oregonensis
TGAAACGCCCTTTTTTTTTTTGCATTTTTGGGTTTTTACAAAAAATTTAAGTTATTTTTATTAACATCTTCCTATACCTAATTTTACCGTTTTTAAGAAAAAAATTTAATTACTATTTTTTAAAAAAAAAATTCCATGTTAAAAGGTTTAATTTTTAGGCCAAGAGTATATAGATTTTTTTGGGGTTAGACAATGCATGATTTAAAAAGATCTAATGTATTATAGCAATATATCCTAAAAAATTTTCCCAAAAAAATTTGCTTTTTTAGATATTAAATAATGTTTAAAAACTCATATTGTTTTTTTATCCTATTTTTAAATAGCCCAAATATATTACCTACAAAATATCCATACATGTTTTTAATCTGCCACCGTTTTTAAATAAAAACAAATTTTTAAATTTTTTTCCCTGTTTTTAAATATATCTCAGTAAACCACCGGCAATTTACAATTTACCTAGGTAGGCCAGGAAGTTTGTATTCTAAATTGTTTGACATATTTGAATAAAGGAAAAAAATTTATTTATTTTTTTTGTTTTAAGGAATAAATGTTAAAAAATTTAAAAATTTTTAAATTTTAAAAAAACGGCGGCTGGGTATAAAAGATGTAGGGACTTTTTGTAGGTAAATTTTGCTATATTAAAAAATGGAATAAAATACAGTATGTTGTTTTTAAAAAAAAAAAGAGTTTTAATCATTATTGAATCTCGTAAAAATGCAAATTTTTGGGACACCTTTGGATATATTGTATAATAGCATGTAATCTTTTAAATATTGTTTGCCTAACCCCAAAATAAAATTCTAGTATCAGCTCGGTTAGGCACGTAAATATTAAACCTTTTAACATGGTGATTTTCCTTAAAAAAATAGCTATTAATTATTTTCTTAAAAACGGTAAGATATAGCTATAGGAAGATGTTAAAAAAATTTACTTAGAATTTTGTGTAGAATCCCGGGATGCAAAAAAAAAGGGGTGTTCCATTTAAAATTAAATGTTGCCGTTGGTTTCAGATCTGGCAACGCTGACTTGCCAAATATTTTTTTAAAAAGTAGCTTTTTACCTGTTATCGCCGAGGGCCCAAAATTTTAAAAAATTATTTTTTTTGGGTTCCCCCAAAATTTTAGTAGGACACTCCAAACCCGGGTTTTTTAATTCACCCCCAACTACTTACCAATTTTCACGCAAATCGATGAAGGTTCAAAAAATTGGAGGTGAAACCCTTCTGACTGTACTAATATGGCGGACTGCCTACGATGGTGGACTATTATTTTTTAGCACTTTTAATATGGCTAACAGAAGAAAGGGGTTGGGAAAAATGCAAAAAAAAAAATTACGTCCCCCTTAATCCCAAATGGTGGTCACCAAGATGGGGGCAATTATTTCTTTACACTCACATGATATGGGTAACAAAAAAAAATTTATATAACCAAAAAATAATTTATAAGTTTTAAAAAACATTTTAAAAAAAAGCTTTTATTTACATGTACTAATAAATTAAAATGTACTAAAAACCAAAAAATTTTTAAATTAAATCACACCCATCAATTTATTAATTACACAATTTAGGGGATAAAAAAAGTTTAAGAATACAATTTGTAACTTGATCTTGCCATAATTAATCCTAAAAAAGTGTATTTTTTTTTTATAAAATACGTAAATCTTCCAACAAATTTTTATACCCTATAAATTGTTTTAATATAATAAATTGAAAAAGTTTAATTTCAAGAATATTTTTTAGGGCATGTAAAAAAACCTTGTTTTAAAAAAGGTTGTTTTTTTAATATTCATTAATTAATTCTGT
Source organism: Listronotus oregonensis (assembly GCA_019359885.1). NCBI lineage: Eukaryota > Metazoa > Arthropoda > Insecta > Coleoptera > Curculionidae > Listronotus > Listronotus oregonensis. The sequence goes on from JAHBCN010019034.1 coordinate 1,802, forward strand.
ATAAACAGGGTGATTTTTCTTTAAGTGTTACAATACATTATGTCTAAAACGGTTTAAAATATTTTTATGAAATTTCTATGACGTAGTAAGGTATAGGGAGAACATATTTATTGTTATTTTTGTAATTTTTTTTAACCCTTTTTTGGGGGATTTCCCCCAACTTTAAAGTTTCAAATAGAATAATCTGTATTTTTTTTAATACAAATCTTTAAATAATAAACTAGGTTTATGTCCAAAACAAAACCAAAATTTTTCCCTGGTTCGGAATTATGTTTTTTATATTAGTACTTTAAAAAAATTATTTACAACTTAACTTTAAATTATTTTATCATTATTTTCCCAAAAAAAGGATTTGATCTTCATGTTATCTGGAGTTATACGTGCAGTAGTCATTACTCTTTCCATTATAAAGCTCCAGAAAGTTGAAGTCAAATATGGCAAACGAGCAGGTCAGTTGACCCGATCACCCCGCCCCAATGGGACAAATTTTTTCATACATATATTTGATCTAAAAATTACGGGCCTGTATAGCATAAGGTGAAGCTCTGCCCTTTTTAAAACCATACGTCGGAATTTATGTGGGGGTTTTCCCGTGGACCAATAGCCATCCCCGAAAATACACACAATACTTATTTGACAGGGGGTGCTGATTTGGCCCGGGTTTTTATCCACTGGGGATTATTAGGGGACCCAGTAATGCATATTGTGTCTGGGCCCAACAAAAACGATTGTCCGTATTCCTTAAATGATTGATAACATTTTTTATTGAATCAAATTTCTTCTGCTTTTATGAGTTCGTCCCACTGTGCACCCTTATTCATTACCCCAAATATTCGTTCTGACTGTACTTTTTCCAGCCAATCCCGTATGAATTATTGCTAATTTGAAAAAATGGCAACTATGTTTTTAAAAAAAAATCAGTAATTTGTCTAAATATGGTGCAAAAAAATTTTTTTTAAAAATTTTAATACTTTTTTTATGTTTTTTATTTATTAATAAGTTTTTTTATTTATAATTGACAAAAGGGAAATTTTTTAACTTTTGTTTTTAAAAGTTGCAATAATACTTATGTTAAGTATAAATAAAAGAATAATAATGTGTGATAAACTGGTTCTTATGACTTTTTTTTTTTTTTTTTTTTTTTTTTTTTTTTTATTTATTATATATATATATATATATATATATATATATATATATATATATATATATATATAAAATATATATATATATATATTTTTATATATATATATATATATATTTTTTTTTAATTTTTTAAAATATAAATTTATTAAAATTTTAAAACAAATTTTCATTATTTTAAAATAATAATTTTAAAATTTAAAATTAAAAAATAATTAGGGGGAAAAAATATGTTTTTAAAATTTTTTAAAAAATTAAAAAATTTAATTTTTTTGGTTTAAAAAAAATTTCTTTTTCCCAGTTAAATACATGCGTTGTTGCCAGATTGTCTTTAGTGTATCCCTTTTTAAAATTTAATAAGACCAATTTTTCATTATTTGTTTTCGGGCCCCGGGTCCCACTATTGGGTTGACAACTGCAGCGAAACAGACATCATAAAAGAATACTCCCATCGTTTGTTTAAAGAAAATGGGATAAAACTACGAACTTGCAAAAATACTTTTCTAAACTACCCAGACAAGGTAATAGTGAAGAGAAGCTTAGGAATGTTCAAAAAACCTCCGAGCAATTTAAAGGGCGTTCTAACTGGCCACTGACGGCTCCCAGGACACCTATTTAAAATCGGTTTAAATGACTCAGAAATATGCAGAGACTGTGAACAAAAAAATGAGATCGTGGAACATATTCTTTGCGAGCCCCCCACATTTAAACGGAACCCATGCTGGGCAAAACTGGCCTCTATTGGCCGAAATTAGAATTTTCCCAAATAAAGAGTCGTTAATTTTTTTAATGGGTTTAAACGATGCAATAAATTTTCGCCTACAGAAAAGCACAAAGGACCTACTGAGGTCTAGGGGGTTTATTTACCATCTTCTGGACCAGATCAATCAGATCAGTCATTATTTATTAATTCATATTTAAGAAACTGTATTGTAACAGTCAATAGATTTTTTTAAAAAACCTTAGTTGTCGTTTTATTATTTTAGTTTTCATAAACATTGAAAAAAAGTTTGAGATTTAAAAATGATATATTATTAAGTAACTTTTTCGTCATCCCATAAGTACAATGTATAAGAGCCTAAAAAGCATATCTTTGAATTTAAATATCTTAAAAAGTGTATTGTTTATAAATTTCTTTTTGCCCCAAATCGTGCAGAATCTTTTAAAAATAAAAATATAAATTTCAAAAAACCCAAGAAAGTGCCTTTTGTGATACAACTCCCTTTAAGTAGTTTTCTGTGAAATTTATAAGTATTTCTCTGTTATTTTATGCATTTTACGGTGTAATTACCCTTTTCTTATTTATAGAGTTGCATGTTTAATTGACAATGGCTTTAATCAATTTATTCAGATTTGTCAGAGGGCATTAAAAAGTAAAGCTAAATATCGCAGCGGGGTACCGTCCACCCCTGGCCAACGAATAAAGATAAGAATGAAATTAAAAGTAACAGACTACAACAATAATTTAAGTTAAAAAAAAATGTGACTAGAAAAAATATAATTTTAATTTCAAATTTTACTAATTTTGGCATGTATTATTTATTGCAATTAAAATAAATAAAATATTCAATTTAGGAAAACTGGCAACCAGTTCATGTAAATAAATTTAATTTTAACCTAAAGTTTGGCCCAAAAAAATTATTCTTTAACATATTTAAAATAAATTTTCCCTAAATCTTTTTTAAATATTTCATCTCGTCTATATTCTTTTCTTGGCCTCACTTTCAATCCCCGAATTCATTGCGAGTATATGCGATATTTCTGTATATTGAGAAAAGGTAGACAGGCTTACAGCCAGTAATTTTTTTTATTTAATTTTTATTTTGATTTTTTTCTTCTAATAGAAGCACTAAAAAACAGTTCAACAATACCACAACCCCTAATTGTTTACGCGTCTTTTAAACTGAAATGAAAATGGAAAATTTAAAAATCATTTAAAAATTTTTTGGGAGCATTTTTTTCCCTCCATAAAATTAACACTTATACAAAAGTTTATCTGAAGGGTAGATAAAAATTTTAGTGCTAAACTAAAAAATTTCGAACTTTCTTTGTTTTATTTAATTTTTCTTCTATTATCCCTTTTTTAAGTATAAACTTATTAAACCCCTAAAGCCACTGACCTTATATACTAGAAAAAGCATTTCCTCGAAACGATTTTGGGAACGGTGATAGTGAACATATACTGGAAGGTTTAAAACTAATTTTTTCACCCGCGTTGTAAAACCCAAAATCTGACTTTGACATGTTGACAATACCTTCATAATCTAGAATGGAACTGGTAAAAAAAATTTAAATTTACCTGGGTTTCAATAGCGGTTTTGGTTTTTTACTGTATAAATTTTAAAAATAAAAAGCTAAATTACTTACAAAACGAAAAAATCCTTACCCGAAAAAAAAAAATCTCCGCAAGTTGACGTTGAAAATATGTGTAGTAACTTTTTAAATTTAAAAAAAAAATACCATGGTGGGTAAGTACTTTCGGGTTTTTACTCAAACAATAAAAGTACACAGGGTAGGGGCAACTAGGAACCTCTCATTTCTTTTCCCCCCTTTTTTAAAAAACTTTTTTTTTTTTTACAAAAAAACCAAAGGTAAACCTTTTTTCTGATCACAACCCTTTTTTTTTTAAAAATAATTATTAAATTTTTTTATAAAAAATTTTCCCCTTCAAATTTTGGTTATTTGATAATATACTTCAGCCTATACAAATGTGGCTCAAATCGTTAACAGGAAATAGGAAAAATTGACCTGAAACTTATTTAACAGCTTTGATGATAAACAAAATTAAAATTGGCACGTAAACTAGATGTTTCCCTAACAAAAACTACTACTATAAAAGTCATTTATACGGGGTGTCTCTAAAAGGTGCGGAAAATTTACCACAAATTTCGGGGGCTAAATTATCGCTGTAACCGCACCTCAGTCCAAAATGAATAAATAATTTTGTTAATAGGGGGAAAAAAATTTAAAATTTGCCCTTATTTTATTGAAAGGGAAAAAGGTGCGGGGGTCCTTTTACACTTTTAAAAAAATAACTTTTTTAAGCCATTTTTTTTAATTTTTAAATAAAAAATTCTGTTCTTCAATGTCTTTTCCAAAAAACGATATACGTGGAAAGAGTTGATTTGAGCAGCTGTTTTTGTTTAAGTAATACTGGGTATTCTTTATATACCTACTCTTTTACAATAAAAAGGAAAACATTAATTTTTTTTACCCCCCAGTCCATCTGTCCAAAGATTATAACACCAACACCCAAGTATTAACAAATTGTTTATGAAAAACTAAAACCAAAATTTAAAATTTTTATACTCTGTATCTTCGAAAATTTTTCACTTTTGGAGTGGGGGAAAATTTGATTAGATCGTCATATTTGAACCTCGGGAATTAGGAGTAACATTTTTGCCACTTTTAGTGACAAGCTGTTTAGTTAGTGATTTATCCACACAAGCAGTCTGATAAGAATAATTTTGGGTTTTGGGTTTTGTAATAAGATCCATTCAAAAAGAGTTGTAAACTTGATTAATATAACTTAACTTAAATAGCTTTTTATTTAAAAAAATTTTTTATTATATTTTATCTATTTTTTTTAGTTTAAAAAAAACATTAAATAACATTAAAATTTTCTTGGTTTATTTTACTAAAACTTTTTTTAACCTTAAAAGACTTAGTTCCTGATCAAAGAGCTTTTTACAATATTAAAGGACAAAAAATTTTAAAATTTTAACCCAATTTATTAATTAAATTCGATGCAAGAGGGTTATAATTGTGAGATAACCGTTTACAAAAGTTCACGAAACATTTAAACCAAATTTGCTATTGAAATTAGGTGGGCAATTAATTTTAAGAAATTTGATAACGTAATGGGTGCATTGTCAAAAAAACAAAAAATAAATAAGTAAATTTTTAACATCAAAAGTGGGCCCCAGAAATTGCCCTTTTTTTTTACCATTCACGAGAGGTGAGGAAAAAACATACAAGTATGTATTTAACCCAAAATTAATCGCCAAAAATTAGGGTGGTCTTTTTTTTTTTTGCAAATTTTTAAAAATTCCCTTATTTCGGGTTGAAAGTTTAAATCTGAAGAATTGCGAAAATAGCGTGGTATAAAAAAATTTTTCTCACTGCGATTTTTTTTTCAAATTGGCCTTAAAAATAAATAATCATCTCCATTCTAGAAGGTTGTAAACCAACCCACAAACTATGTATAAATAATAAAAAATATAACTTAAAAATTGCAAAAAAAAAAATAAGATTTTTAGGGCATTCAATACGTAATAAATGGAAAAAAATAACCACCCTTTTTCAAGGGTGGGAAAACCCCCCTTTAAAAAAAAAAAAAAAAGCTTAGCTTCGTATTTTTTTTTATCCCAAATATATAAAAGGTGGCCCCGATTTTTGAGTTCACTTTTTCAAACCACCCCCCCAAGGGAAATATTATCCCCCAAAATGGAAAATCATATAAAATTAAAATTGTAAAAAAAATATTTTTTTTTTTAGGATTGTAAATATGATATTAATTTCCCTTCCCCTTTTAAAAAGGGGCTTGAAAATAAACCCCCCTAAAATTGGTAAACCAAAATTTTTTAAAAAAAATAAAATAAAATACACTTTGCAAAAGGGTTTGGCCCCTATTTTATTAACTATAAAACAGGCCTTTTAATTTTTTTAGTTCATTTTAAAAAGCACCCCGAAGAAGGGAAATTTTTTTAAAATCATTGAACAAAATCGGAAAAATATATTATATGTTTTAATACATGTCTATTTTAAATAAATTATAATTTTTTGAAATTTTTTTCAAAACACCCTTTAAATTAGGTTTTTTAAATCATTTTTGACCTTTTTTAGCCTCTGGGAAAGACTGGGTTGGTACTTTCTGCTTTTTCAGGGTTTTTTTAAAAAGTCCCTTGCCTCTCCCTTTTTATATTATTTATATAAATTCCCAAAAATTTAAAAATTTTTTTACAATTTTATGTTGTATTTGTACATATTAGAGGATAAATATACCCCCTTGCCGGGGTGGTTTTGGTTAAAAGTGAACTTGAACCTAGGTACACCTGCTTTATATACTTGGATCAAAAAACACGAAGCTAAGACTTTTTTTGAAAAAGCTACAATTTCATTTATTTTTTCCTATTGATAAGGGTGGTTTCACCTTTGCAAAAGGGTGGTTGATTATCATATACATTTATTACCTATAAGACATGTCCCGAAAAATCCTATTCTTTTTTTTGCAATTTTTAGAGTTGCACCTTCTCAGGAATAGAGATGTATTATTTTATTTTTTTAAAGTCCATTTGAAACAAAAATCGCAGTAAAAATAACTTTTTGGTATAGTACTGGTAGTACAGGTAGTACTGGTATTTTCGCAATTCTCTAGCTTTTGCGACTTTTCAACCCTAAATAGGGGTGATTATTAAAATTTCAAAAAAAAAGCAATGCTCATCCTAATTTTTGGCGACGGTAATTTGGTATAAAATACACAGCTTTTACTTTTGACACTCTTTAGTACAAACAATGCTGACAGAAAGGACTTGATTTTGTTATCTTTTCCAAGTTATACTCTACAATAAAATTTAAATCAGCTTGGATTATATCTCTTTAAAAAAAAGATATGACTTGACTTCAGAAATGTTTCAAAACATATTTTTTAAAGAAAAATATTATCCTTACCTATACTTTTAATTTTTTCTTAATGAATATCATTATTTTTTTCTTTAATCAAGTTGGCTGCTGTATATAAACTCCTTCTTTTTTCTAGTCTGTCAGTAAAATTATTGTTACCTTTTTCGTTTTGTCAGAACAAAATAAATAGAGCGGTTTACTTTCGTAATAATAGTACTGATGATGCTGGGTCGAATTATATTTTAATTCTTCAGTAACAGTGAAATTTAAAAAAAATCTAATGTTTTTAACGAATTTTAACTAAAATATATGTCCTTATTTTGAGATACAGGTTGGGAAAATTTTTAAAAATAAATTATTTATTATTAATATCAGTAATACCATTTAGATATTTTAATAAAATTTGGCATACATGCATCAAGAGGGATTTTTAGTTTACTACATTTTTTTATTTCCACCAGTGGCGTTCGTTGTTCACTTGATTTTTTCAATCATCCACGGTTTTCGCCTTTAAAAAAAAAAAAAATCTCTGCATGATCATAACAATATGTGTAAACAATATGCTGAGAAATATCTAGATTTATTTTTCTAGGTCAAACCGTGCGTCGAAATCTGAGCAGATTTCAGTTTTAAATCCCGGGCGGTTTACAATACTAAATGAACATGTTTTACGGGGGGAACTCCAATTACTGATGATGATTTTCGGCCCTAGTTCTTAGACCAATATTTTTTATTGGCTAAAAATAACCCTCTATACATAAATTACAATTCTCTCAAATATTCTGTTATGCAAATTTTATAACAGAGCTATAGGCATTTAAAATTTAAATTTAAAACTTTGGTGCGAAAACGGTATCTACGTCACGAGCCGCAAACCACACACTAAGTTTTGTTTGTCTCAATGGGGGAGTGAATGGACTACCAAAGACACCCGGATATTAAAACACTTTTGATTTTCAATGGTGGATAAGCACCATTTTCATTTGTTATTTAAAAGTAGAATCAAAATCTTTTAAATTTTTGGGTTATGGGAATAATCAAGACGGCTCCCAGGAAGATGAAGAAGAAGAGATCTGTTAATTTTCGTTTGAAAAAAAACATCTCAACAAAAATGTATTGCATTGGTTTAAAAATAGTAACCATTTAAACAACGAAAAATTATTGTATTGGTACAAAAAATCGGTAATCTTTTTACTTACCTAGACCGGGGTCTGGATGGGTTAGTTGCAAAATTGGGGGCCGCATTCTGTAAATTGTTTTTAACTCAGAAAAGTTGCGAATATAATTATGGATTTCCCGGAGCTTTTTTCCCCTTTATTTTTATACCACACCCTTTTGATATCAAGTAAATAGATAAATAAATGCTTTGGAACTATTTTAATGATTGTTTTAATGAAAAAAAACCCAAATTTTTTTTATGATTAAAGAAACTTGTGGTAGTCAATTTTAACAAAAAAAAAAATATTAAAATAAAAACAAAAATATTTAATCCAAAAAGCAAATGTTATTATAAGTTATCAAAAAAGTTTTCTCGACATGATTTTGATTCCCTTTACCGATTTTCAAAAAATAGCGTCTCGAAAACAAGCAATCAAATTTTTTAAAGAGCAAAATTTTCTATTTTTTTTAAAATTTTTCCGACGGCATATTAGTTTTTAAAAAACGAAAAAAAAAATTAATCGCTGGCTTCGTTTGACAACTAAAGTAAAAAAATTTTTTCCGATTTTTCTCAAATTTTGGGTAGGGGTTTTCACCTCCCGGGTTTTTTTGGGAAAAAAAAAAAACCCCAAACCTTTTTCTAAATTTCCCCTACATTTTCTAAATGTCAAGACGTACAATAAAATCCCATAAATTTTTAAGCTATCTGCATAAATGATAGTTTCCCAATGACAGCTGTAAATTTTGACATCTCGACCAAATCGTCAAAGGCAAAAGTTTTTTTTTTTAATTTACACTGGGCTTGTTTTGTTTTTTTATTTTTCCCAAATTTTTTTTTACTTTCTCCCTGCGGCGGGGGAGGGGGAAAAGGGAAAAGGGAAAATGGGTTTTTTGGTTTGTTTGGTATCTCAGGAAAAAAGAAACGTGAGATGGGTTCCGTCCTAAATTTTGCATCTCAACTTCCTTTTGGCGCCCGCACTACCAGGCATTTTTCTAAAACAAAAAAGGAACAGACTTTCGAGCTTCAACCTGTTTTCTGTAAAATTTCTTTTTTTTTGTGTTATTTGCAAGGGATTTTGACGGTGCCTTTAAATTTTAAATTTTAATTATGTTGCATATTTAATTGATATTAAACCTTTTTTATCTTAAATCGGAGAAAAGCCCCCCGATAGTTTTTCTGATTTTGTTTTAAACAAAATATATTAATAAAGAAAAAGAACAAATACTGGAACTTGACAATACTTTTGTTGTCACAAGTCGTTTAAATTTGACCCCAAAATTTTAAAAGGGGCCAGGTGTAAACTCAAAACCGAAATTTTGTCGAAACTTTTTTTTTTCTAAGAAAAGATATTTAAAAATTGTTTTAAAAAGGCAAAGAAAGAGACTTAGGCCGAGGATGATCGCGTTGTTAAATTTAGCAATGGACTTAGCAATTTTTAAAAAATTTTTCAACGGTTTAGAATGTTTTTCCTTCTTCTTCCCCTGGGAGCCGTCTTGATTCACTACCGGAGGCAGCGCGGGCTTTTGGGGGTTTTTTGTGCCTAATCTCCCATTATCATTTAAAACCAATCCTCCCATTAGCCCGTTCCTTCCACAAGTCTGTAAAACCCCCGAGACTGGTTGGTTGATATATTCCTGTGGGTTCATTTTCGGCTGCCCAAATAATGCCTTTCTTTTGTAATTCAATGTTTTTTACTTTCGCACAGGATATGGTGGGGCTGTTTCTTCCCCCTCTTTTCCACATTCTGAATTTAAAATCCCCAATGTATGAGCCTATCTTGTGTAGGTGTCCTCTTAGGCTATCGTGCCCTGTTATAAACCCCTTAGTTATCCCCAAGTCTTTTCCTTTTGTTTTTGGATGGGCCCCTTATGAAGTTTTTTCCATGTCTAATTCTACTGGGGTTTTCCCCCCAGTATTCCTTGTGTTTGTTTCGGATCCATTCCCTGGTTTGCCTCGTGCTGAAGTTTTTGGTCACCCCAAGGGCAGGTTTTGGTCCAAAGTATGGTGTGGATGACCCCTTTGTCTCGCTAGCTCTTTCCGTTTTTTCGTTGCCTTCTATTCCCCAATGTCCTGGTACCCACAAAGAGTTACTCTGTTGCGTTCTCCCCAAGACTTCCAGTTCTTTTGGCATTCCCATGTCAGCTTGGACGTTACCTTGGGGTTTACTAGTGCCCTCAGTGACGTTTGGGCTGTCGGTTATTATGCAGATCCGCTTTTTTTTATAAGCCCTCCTGTTATTTTCTTTTGCACAGTGCAGAAAAGCATATTTTTCCCGTTTGAAATAAGAACTGTGTGTTTCCCTAGGGGAAATGGAGAATTGGGGAATTCCTCATTTCACTGTACACCCCCGCTCAGTTCCTGCTGGGTTTTTGGAAAACCATCCGTATACCAGATGATGTCTCCAACCGTGCCGGGAAAATCGGGTTCGCCACTCACTTGGGATCTAAAATTTTTACCTCGAATTTTTTGTTAAATGAGTATTGGGGAACATCTGATCTTTTCTCCCATCCAGGATGTTGCCGCCAACCTTATTTTTTATATTGTTGTGTCCCAAACTAGCGAGACACCAGTTGGCTTTTGTTGAGCCAAAAAGTAGCTCATCCTTGCCCCCCTCCCATCACTATGGGGTTAAAGAGGTGGAAGGTCTAAGAGACAATCCATGGTTTCTTTGGGGTTGTTTTAATTGCTCCTGTTATAGCTAAAAAGGGTCTCTTTACCTTGGCCAGTTCTGTAACAGCAGTTCTTTTTCGCATTTTTTTCCACCATACCAGTGATGCGTATGATATCATAGGCCTAGCCACCCTGATGTATAACCAATAAACAATGTTTGGTTTAAGGCCCCATGTTCTCCCATGAGCGCGTCTGATTAACATAAGAGTCAACTCCCCGTTCTTTCTTATTTTCTGAAGATGTTGGTTCCCGGTAAGTTTAGAGTCCAGGGTGACACCCAAATATTTTACCTCTCCCAAAATCTTGAAATTTTTTCACCCGTAGAAAAGGGTCTATCCACCTGCAGCTTGTTGCGTCGATCCCTCTGGCCCCCGAGCGTTTTTAGACAGATGTAAGGGACGTGTTATCAAACGATCCTTGTATATCTAGGAAGGCACGCATTAGTACCTCTTTGTATTTTGGGGGCATTTTCTACAAGCTCAAGTAATGCTGTTTCTGTGGAAATGTCCTGCTGTGTATGCATGTATGTCCTTTTGTAGAGGTCCAAATTGTAAGTGCATTTTCCCTTTATGTGCCTATCCAAGCCTTTCTAGGGTCTTTAGCACGAACGACATCAGACTTATTGGTCTTAAAGCTTTTTTCCCCATCCTGTCCGGTTTTCCCCCGGTTTTTGGGGGTGGGAAAGCCACTCTGATTAGCCCAGGTTGTTGGTATATAGGGCCCCGAGCTAGCCTTGGTTTTTTAAAAGTGACAAGTCTATGTAGTAAAAGCTCTGGTCCCTTTTTTGGGGCATAACTGGATAAATGCCATCCGTTTCCCCGATTTATCGGGTTTGAATAAATTTTTTCGCCCATTTAATTTTGTTCGTTTATCCCCTGATTTTGCACCTTTCCAGTCCTCCCTAGAAACAGTAACCTGGCCTTCCAGGTCTAAACTTTTGCAGTCCTTTCCCGTGACATGTTGGTTATTGTGCACCCCGAGTGGGTTTTCTCATGGTTCCCCTTTGCAGTTCTTGTGTAATCCCCCGTGGGTTTCTTTAAAGTAAATATTTGTGATTGAGGTTCTTTTAAAAAAATCTTATGGAGTCTGGCTACCTCGTGAGTTCCTTCGATTTCCTCACAGTGCCTTCTCCAAAAAAACTCTTTTTGCTTTCCCCAATGCCTTGTTGTATTCGGTAAGGGGCCCTTTTTGTATGATTCCCTATTCGATGATGCCCTGTTGTAATTTCTCCTTGCCCCCTTTTTCAGTTTGGTGAGTTCCTCGTTTCCCCCAGGGCACATTTCTCGAGTACTTTTCTTATCACCAGCGGGAAGTTTTCATTGTACGCAGAAATAATGGCGTCCCGTATTTGATCCGCCATTAATTCTAGGCCCTGCGTATTGTTTATTTTTTTCTTTGTCCCACTCAAGGTAGATTCCAGGTCTGCCCCAAAGGCTTCCCAGTCCGGTTTTGAGGGTTTGGGTATGTTTCTTCAATAGGTTCAAAGTCCCCTTATCGTGAAGTTTATGTGTCTATGATCTGAGCAACTTTTTCCTCAGATAAAGCCAGTCGATAACATTGCTTATAACGTAGGTTGTAGCTAGTGTTATATCTAGTACCCCCTTTTTGTCTACTATTTACAAAATTTGGGGTTTTTGCCTAATTTAATATGTCCAAATTATTTGCCATAATAAATTTTAGTAAAAATTCACCTCGTGGGTTTGTGTCCGTGCTTTCCCAGGTGATTTGGGGTGCATTTTACCCCATCCGAATGAGCTGCAATCCCTTTCCCTTTTACAGCATCTCACCAGGTCTTCCATCTCCTTGGTTGGTGGGAGGTCAGGGTCAAATAAAGGGTAGATATGCCGATCCGAAAATTAATTCATTTTAATTCTTTTATTATCTTATTAGGCTAGATAAATTTTTTGTTTTTGTGCCACTACTTAGCTTGTTTTATTTTTTCTTCAATTTTTCTCATTTAATTAAAAAGGCCCCTTTTTTATTATTGAAAAAAAGGCTACTCCACAAAAAAATGGGATATTAAGGTTTTTTTGAAACTTTTAAATTTAATAAACGGTAATGAAAAAAAAGCGGTGTTGCCATTTTAATTTTTTTTTTTTTCTGCAGAAACCCAGCAACGCTGTAAAAATTTTTTTTTGGATTTTTCCTAATTGGGTTATTTCAAACAACTTTGCTTTTCTAACTAATGGTCTTTTTTTTTATTTATTGCTTTTGGGAAAAATTTTAAAATTTCAGTTACCTTTTAAAAATTCAACGATTTTCTGGGCAAAAACGATTTAAAAAAAAGCAAAGTTATTTTCCAATGCCCATCTTTAAAATTTTTTAAAAACTATACTACTATAACAAAAATAAAGGTAAACACAAGCACTGATTGAAAAAAAAATTAAAAAAAATTGTACAGAAAATGGTGCGGGGCCCGTTGTATTTGGGGAAATTATAAGAGTTTAAAAAAAAAAATTTTGAAGCAGAGACACTGAAATGGTTAAACTTATTTTAAAAATTTTTTACACCTACAGTGAGCTTTGTATTAATGGGGCTTATATAAATTTTTGTCTTATTAAACGTGGGAAAATCTTTTATTTTATTTCGTACTTGTTTAAAAATTCTATGTGTTTTTGATATATTATTTCCGGGAAACCAAAATTACTGAGGTTATATTAATAAAAGCGGTATTTCGGCTACTTTAAAAAATTGCGTAACCAAAAGGGTTCCAGGTTTCAAAAAAAAGGTTTACTCTACGAGGTATAGTTAAATTTTTTTCCGGATATGCAGTTCCGACATTTTTTTGCACCCTTTAAACCGATACAGTTTTGCAGAGAGAAACAAAAAATTTACCAAAAAAGTCATGTTTTTCTTTTTAACTGTTACTTGTCACCCAAAAGACAAATTCCCAAGTTTAAAATTTCGCATTGTCAAAAAAAAATTATCTGCGTTGGGCAAAAGGGAAAAATGCCGAAAAAAAAAATGGGGAAAAAGCCCGGAAACTGAGGAAATTTCCTTGAACTTTCAAAATGTGGTTTAAAAGGACAGCTGCCGCAACAAAAGTGAGTGCAAAAGAAAAATTTAAATTTTAAAAAAAAATGGAAATAAAATCGGAAAAAAAAGTTTTAAAAAAGTATCATCAACAAAAAATAAAAAGGGATATCAAAATACTGACTATTAAAAAAACAAGATCCGGGATACCATTTATCGCATGTATGCCAAAAAAAGCATATTACCATAAAAACTCTCCCTCAAAAAATTTAAAAGATGAAATGAGCAACCCTTTTTAAATTCTCCATTATTTTTGCGATAATGGGTAAAAACAAATTTGGGTTTCAGTGGAAGAAAAGTAACAACCGAAAGTATTTATGGATTTTCCAAATTTTTAATTAAAAAAAAAAAAATTTTTGAGGGGAAAAAACAAAAAATATGAGTCTACTTCAAAACGGGCTTACTCCAGTATTTCTTGATGAAACATGGATTTGGGAAAGGATCTTTTAGAAAAACCTGGCAGGATGATACCAAAGCCCCAAACTCTTCAAAAAGCAGTAAAAGGGGAAATAAAAGTTGCTTTTATTCAAAAAAAAAACCCTTGGTAAGGGATCAATTACCAATACCACCTTTCGCCCCAACATTTTTCCGTTTTGATTAATGTGCTAGGATTGGTTTTAGAATTGCCTTGGGGTTTGGTTCGTGATGGGATGGGAAATAAAAATTTTTTTATTTTTTTTTCTTAAAAATTTTTTTCCGCCCCATGTTAAACCGTTATTTTTTTAAGGGTTTTAGATATATCGTCGTCAACGCCGGCAATTAAAACGGATTTATCAAAAGGGGCTGGGTTTTTTCTTTAAAAGTGGTACAAAAAGTGGCGACTACCATGAAGCATGAACCCCCAAAAATTTTGAAAAATGGTTTTATCAACTTGTTCCCCAAAATTTTCCGCCCAAATCATTTAAATTTTC
>JAHBCN010019035.1:0-16449 GCA_019359885.1 Listronotus oregonensis
ATTTTTTTCGTCCTGTATCGATTTGCATAAAAATTTGAAATTAGGCTCATCTAACCCTCTATCGTCACTGTCATCCTGAATGATAAACTTGAAGACCTGCAACATCTATTAAACTGTGTAAATGCAAGATCAACAAGACAAAATTTATGGTTTTCAGTCGACAACCACATCTTGATGCTGTACTACAGATTAATACGAAAAATATAGACATAGTAACCCAGTTTAAGTACCTTGGATGTTATAGCATCGAAAATCTAAATCCAGATAAAGAAATAAGATGTAGAATAGAGACCGCCCAAATGACATTCCAAAAAATGATACCACTTATCTGCAATGATAATCTGAATCTAGAATTACGGCAGAGAATGGTAAAATCCTACATATGGTCAGTGTTACTGTACGGGGCAGAATTCTGGACAATTAAAGGCGCTACAGTTAATCGGTTCGAAGCATTCGAGATGTGGTTGCACCGGCGAATGCTGAGAATACCCTGGACAGCTATGCAGACCAACGAAATGGTGCTAAACAGGGCCGAAGCAACACGTATGCTACTGAATACAGTTAATGCAGGAAAATCTCATATCTTGGACATATCCTCAGAGGAGAGCGCTACAGAATTCTACAGCTGATTATTATGGGAAAAGTGGAAGGACAAAGAGGAGTAGAAAGGAAGCAGGCTTCCTGGCTGAGGAATATCCGTGAATGGACCGGCATACGTAGCTCAGAGGAAGTATTCCCATTGGCACAGAATCGAGAGAGACTTGCCCAAGTAATTGCCGACGTCAGGGGGACCTGATATGGCACTTAAAGAAGTAGAACCCTCTATATCTCTTCTATAGGCGCTGTCTGTTTTTAAAGGTGCAAACTACTCCTAATTGTCAAAACTTATAAAATAACATTTTAAACCTTAACGGCCGAGTGATGATCGCGTTGTTAAATTTAGCAATGGACTTAGCAATTGTTAAAAGTTAACAACGGTTTAGAATGTTAAGTAGAAGGGTAATTAGGAGGTTGTTTTCACTGATTTTTTTTGTAGAAAAAAGTAGGGACCTACCTTATTTTTATCATAACCCGCTCAACTTTCATGTAAGAGACTTTTTTTTAAGAAAGGTCAAATTATAATTATAAAATTGCAAAGTTTTTCCGCCATTTGACTTAGCATAACAATTGGTCAAAAAAAGCTAGCCATTAGCAAGCCGTAGCTAGTTCCGTATTGCTTGTAAAAAAAAAATGCATATTTTTCGAGTTATTCGCAAAAAATCGTCGATTTTTTTGTCGAAAAACTGTTACTTATAACTTGAGAAATATATGTTTTACGAAAAAGTATATAAAATATTTTTTACTTAGATGGTTTGGCAACCACTTCCAAGGTAAAGGCGCCCTCGGTATGATATAGAATTGATCCTTGAGCTATTCCCCATCATCTGTAAAAATTTTAAGTAAATCCACGTAGGACGAAAAAATTGCGAGTCAAAATTATTTACTATACTAGACATGCATTGCAATGAAATATACTAAGAATCAAATAAAGATAAACATTTAGTTATTATTATTATTTTTTAATTTTATATTTATCATTTTGAAAAACATATTTATTTTCAGTCCAATAAAATGAATAAATTTTAAGCCTTTTGTTTAAGTACTACTTTGGCAGCTGACAAATATAATTAAAATTTTTATTATCATTAAAATATTTTCGCACTTTTGTACACTGCTGATCATTAAGTAAAGTAAATATTTTCGCTTTGTGTTTAGTAATTTAGTTTCAATATAAGTTTTAATTTTAAAAGATTTTTTAAATGAGATATATATTTTCTTTATTTTGTGCTATTACGGTTATTTGTTCTTGGTTTTGACAGAAACATTTTAAAAATAGATGAGAATCATGATTTCTTAAATTATGTAGTAAGTTTTTAAACTTTTTTTTGCACTTTTTATATTTGTGTTTCTAAATAAAGAATCTTTTAGGAATATTGTGTACAAATTTGGAAGGGATCGGAGCAAAACTAACGAAGAAACAGCGATAAGTAAGAGGTAAGCCGATAAAACTCGCTTATGAATGTTTAACTACACATTTCTTAGTGTTCAAAACTTTAAAGCGTTTTTTCTTCAACTTACGTTTGCAAAGTCGGTGCCCCCCATAACTTTAAAACTACTGCACCGATCTTTTTAAAATTTTGAACACTATTTCTGTACATAATAATTTACGAGGTAACGCTGGAGAATTCACAATTTTTTTCAATCTGTTAATGTTTTTTTTATTTTACAGGAACAAATTAGCCATGCAGGCGACTCGGGTTTAATCCCCAGCGGGGAAGATATATTTAGGTAGTAGTTATTTAAAATAACGACCATGGTAGCACTGCGACGTTGTCTAAAAGGTTAAATATCGAAAAACTCACGGTACTCTGGTATTTAGGAGTATATATGTATATGTATATCTCTAATATAGTATATATGTATATGCAAATCCTTCGTGAGTTGTCACAAAGATAAAATAACTCGGCACCTACGGTACTCTAGTACATAAACATCAAACCTTTGTGGGCTGACATAAGGAAAATTCCATATGCCACACCAACGAGCTAAAAGACTTTTAGCTCGTTAGCCACACCCAGTGAAGCAGACACATTAGAAGCAAACTATTTGCGCAAATTTTACGTTTTTTTTCTACAGAGAAAGGTGTGTTTAATTTTAAAAGTTGGCTCATAAATGTTTAATTACAAAACAATACATACAAATGCAGTAAAGTTTTTGCCGGTGATTCATTAATCTTAATTGGTAGGCAATTAGCAAATAGCTTTTTATGTCACTTTATTTGGTAATATATGTATTTTTTTTTAGTTAAGATTATTATTTAGTCGTTATTAGATAATACATCGTATATATATATATATATATATATATATATATATATATATATATATATATATATATATATATATATATATATATATATATATATATATATATATATATATATATATATATATATATATATATATATATATATATATATTACGAAAAAAAGTTCTTCTTCATAAAAAGTTCTGCATGTTCTAAAATCTAAAATGCAATCAACGTTTATCAAATTTTATCAATTTTGTACGAGGTATGTCAAAAAATATGAATTTTGGTAAAGAGTAAAGAACCTTTATATTTCACAATATCGAAAATTGTTATTATAAACAGTTTTTCGGAATTAAAAAGTATGTTTAAATATGCAATTACATCTTTCTTATTAAAAAAAAATACAAATTTTGCTGGAAAAACTTCTGCGGGCTGCAGGTTCCATAGTCTTGACACTCTAGGCATGAAGGAACGAAGAAAGCGGGAAGTTCGGGGCCTCTCTATCTGAGCTGTAAAAAGATGCATAAAAATTGCACTACGTGTTGGGAGCTGCCAGACAAGGAATTATACTGGCCAACTCCTCTGAGCAGAAGCCCTAAAAATACCTATAGAAGAGCGACAGATCATTAATAAGACGAACGGCTCTTCTTTGAGTGGAGTTTAGAATGCTTGTAGTGTTGTAGGGGATGCCATTCCCCCAGAAATAAGAACAATATTCTAAAGGGGGTCTGATTTGGGATACATAAAGAGAATACAGATTGGAAGAAGAGAAATACTTTTTGGTTCGAAAGAGGAATCCAAGCTTTTTTAAAGCTGCTGATGCTATGGATGTAATTTGCTTGGACCAGTTGTAACGCTGACAAGATTAAACGATTCCTTGTTCTGCAAAACTTGGCCGCTCATATGTAACGGATGAGCATTGGCAGACATTTTTCGCGACAGCGAAAATGACTGTGTTTTTGAAGTATTAAACTGAACAAGATTTTTGGGGCCCCAATCCAAGATAAGTTTGAGGTCTGGTAAAAGAGATATCTGCATGGACCTATGCTTGTTTTCCAAATCAGAATTACATGGTACATCTTACATCTTACATCTTCTTTAACGGGTAGACTTATGACTAAAATAGTGATCATATACGGTTTCGGTTTTCCTAACAAAAGTTCTCCGTTATTAAGGCTGTGAGAGCGGCTCAATTATTATTTATTCCTTATCCACGAAAAAATAACGTACAATTATCAAAGCATTTAATCTCTCCTAAATGTTAAAAATTATATTTAAATGCAAAGACCTTGAAAATGTCTTCAAATCATAATTAGGAATATGATTTTAACATTATCTCTGCGGGTGGTTCAAGAAAACGCCGGCAGATATTATTATTATTACTCGTGTTAACATTTCATATTAATAATGAAAATATTGATAAAAATCACTTGTCAAACAATACATTAGTAAACAAACTTTAATCATCTTACCAATTATCACTTTTTTTGTTATTTCTAGTAATAATAAACAAATTATTATGTTATGTGTGCACTTCAGTGGAATAGTATATTATTAGAGAGATGTGGCAAACAAAAATAGGTATATTAAGGATATTTATATTGATTTTTTTAACCGACTTTTAAAAGGAAAGTATCAGTTTGACAAGTATTTATGTAATACTATTGGATCTGCAATAATCTCATATATGATGATCTATTGGGGCTCTCAACAAATATACAAAATTTTATTGGTGTATTTACTTTTATTTTTGTCCACGTATTTCTCCAAAACTATTGATCAGATTGTTGTTTATATGACATAAACTATGTATTTTTACAAGACCTTTACAAGATTTTTCGAGTTATAATAAAAAAAAAACGAATTTTCAGGATTTTTTTAAGGTACACTCCTGAACTTTTTTTATTTTGAGTGATTTGGGATTAAAATAAATAAAATAAATGCTTTTTGTCCTTTTGGGTATATTTTTTATCAAATCGTGTTCCTATAGGCCTGTATACCTTAAGTATCCCATTGTTTGCACGTGGAAAAAACTTTTTTATCGGTGAATATTATATTTTTCCAAAAAAATTTGGGGGTTCCAAGTAAAATTGTAGAGCAAATCCAATGCGTTGTTCTTTATTTGCATTTGATAAAAAGGGTTTTAAGTTGGTTTCTTAAAACATTTACTAAATTATTGTCTTGTTCTTGATTTGATAGTTTGGGGCGACCACTTCCAGCTCTTTTCTCAAAGGAGTGTCATTTGTTTTTTAAAAAAATAAATATTGTACCCTTTTGGATGTTAAAAACTCTTCCGCTCCATCTTTTGGCCAACCGAAAGAATTGTCCATGATTTAATGGCCGTTACTGTACTCAAATTTGGAGCCTAGAGCGTCTGACTTATTAATATTAGCTATTAGACTTTTGTGCATTTAAAAAAACATTAATTAAATCTTTAAAAAATACGACAAAACTATTAATACATGTGTAAAAAAAATCTCTTACAGCTTAACACAAAAAAAAAATAAAACCACCTAAAGATTGAAAAAAAAAACCGTAGCGACAAAATTAAAATTAATTATTGAATACACTGTGTCGCCTGGTCTTTGTCGGTTCCTATAGGGTTGGTCCCGAGTCTAAACCTTAGAAATTTGTTTTTTAGTTTTTTTAACCTTTTTTTGTTTTGTTTTTATCTAATATTTTTTTTGTAAATATTTTTATAAGGAAAAAAATATACTATATGTGTTTTTTAGTTTTATGATGTTTTAAAAATGTAATTTTAGGTTAAAACTTTTATTGGGTTTTAAAGAATCTTTTAACCGCTGATTTTCATGGATTTTGGTGGCGTAGGGTTGTTCTTCCGTTTTTTTCTGCCTAATAATATGTTTTTTAGTGCTTTTTGTTGTCAGAGATGTTAGGTTTATATCCCACAGTTTTGTTATGTGTCTTTTTCTTATTATAGGCCCTTGATAAAGCGGTAATCCAAGCACGAAACATTGGGAGAAAAATATGATAGTGGCTTTTTATTTGCCTGCCCTCATCCCGCTACACTACTCCAATTGATTTTCCAAAAAATGGTGCTATGAACAACAGTATGGTAATTTTTTAGATGTGTTGCTCCCTTTTTTGGGATGTTGCCCAAATAATGCATGTCTTTTGTGATTCAAGGCTTCACATTCGCACAGGATATGCTTAGCTGTTTCTTCCCCCTCGTCGCACATTCTGCAACTTGGGTCCCCATTGTAAAGCCCATCTTGTGTAGGTGTCCTCTTAGTTTATCATGCCTTTGAACCTGTTATGCGAAGTTTTTTTCTACTTTGTCTGGTGGTTCTTCCTTCGTTCTTTTGAATGGGCCTTGAAGTTTTTTCCATGTCCAATTCTACTATTTTTCCCCCAGTATTCCTTGTGTTTTTGGGATCCATTCCCTAGTTTGCTTTGGTGCAGGTTTTGGTCACTCAAGGGCAGGTTCTGATCCAAAGATGGTGTGTTTTGATCTCGGTCTCGCTAGCTCATCGCTTTTTCGTTGCCTTCTATGTCCTGGTATCCACACGTAGAATATGAAACAAATCACTAGAAATTGCTAAACTTAAATGGATGCATTTTATTGACGGAAAATTTAAAAAAATACTTACCCCCCGGGCCCCGTGCTGGCCCGGGGGGGACAGGGCGACAAACCCCCTGCGCCCCCCCTTCGGGCGCCTCACGCTAGTAAAAAAATGAGTTTTTTTTGTGGTTGTTTATCGTTTTCATAAATGTAATTTTTAGCCATTTTCAGCGTTTTTTTGCAATTTACTTATAATTTGAAGGATTTACAGCCAAACGGATTTTGGATTTAGATTTAGCGTATCGAGATATATAAGAAACATACTTGATCAAGTTCAAAAAAAAAATCTTTTTTTATTGAACTCAATTTTAAAAATTTTAACCATTTCTAGCAGTTTTTTTGCAATAAACTCAAAATTTTAAGGGTGTATAAGCCCAACAAACCTCGGATTTGGATTCGGCGCATCAAAATAGATATAGATGCTGGTCTGGTCAAATGCACGGACTACTTTTTTTTGTGTGCCGGTGTTAAAAGTTTTTCTTTAAAACGTTAGGTACACTTATGAAATAAAAATTGTCTTTTATTTAATTAAGTTCATCAGAATTATCTTACACTAGTTATAGTTACTTTTTACAATAGTTTAATATTTTATTTTAAAATTTATTTTCCTACTTCAAAATTAAATTTTTTAACTTCATAGGAAGAGCTTTTTACCGTATATAACTTAATTTTTTTTTTTGACATTTTCATACATTTTGTACGTTTGCTTGGATTAAACAATTTATAGTTTTAAAAGACGTTAAAATTTTTGTTAACTACTTCAAATATTGAGGAAATAAACTTTTGCTTTTCAATATCTTTGATATAGCTTACTAGTAAGGAAAAAGTAAAATCAATTTCCTTATTAGCCCGAGATGGTTTAAAGGCTTAGACATGTTATTATGAGTCCAAGCCGCGTTTTTGGACTCCAAACATGTTTACATTCTTTCGTCCGGCCGGGGCTTTACCACAAGAGCAACCACCAGCTCAGGCTTATAGCTGACTTATCTGAAGACATATCTGTACATATATTTGTAAAAGACATGTAATGTAAATAGTATTACTAATAAAGCACTAGTCTGAGTTTGAGTCCGAGCCGATTCTGCGATGTTAGGGGGCCCTCATCCTCCCCCTTTCCCCCGCCCTTTTTTTTTAATTTTTATTAAAATATTCGTTAATCTGCCGTAAAATGAATCAAAATGAAAAAAAAAAATGTCAACATCTCTATTTTTCGATTTTTTAGGATAAAAATAGGTGAAGCTACACATCTAAACAATTACCAATACTAATTAATAGAGTAAAAAAAAACAACAGATAATAATAAACAAATAAACAAGTATTATGTTTATTATTTTGGAATTTAATATTTTTATTTATTTAGAAATTTAACTTTATCTCTCTAATAAATATGTTGTGTGTGCGTTAATGACATGATGCCGTCAGAATGATACGGCATGCGGCTCGGCGCCTTGTCGAAGGTTCTTGGTGTAATTTATGGTTTTGAATCGCGGTAGTGACGACGTGCTATGATAGATATTTCGAGATATTAATTTATTGGCGTCTCTATATTATAAACTTGTAACATTGATGATGCAGGAAATATCTGCGAAGGTAAATAAATTGTTATACGAGGGCGTATTAATTAATTTCTTGTTAGTCTGTATTCAGCTCTATTGTTTACCTATTTTTTTTAATCTTTGGACAGTCTACGAAGGCTGAGGCGTACTCTGGGTGTCTTAACTTCACACGGGATTTTAATATTTGGAGACTGGGGGGAGAAGGAAAAGCTTTTGCGGTGATTTATAGTCTGGACACTCTAGGGATGAAGGAACGAAGAAAGCGGGAAGTTTGGGACCTCTCGCATTGGATTGTAAAAGGATGCATAAAAGTTGCACTGCGTTTTGCTCTGTTGGGAGTGCGAGAGGAGGGATTATACTGGCCAATTTCTCTAAGCAGAAGCCGTGAAAATACCTATAGAAGAGCGACAGATTCCCTACAGCTCGATGGTGGGCAAGAGAATGAAGCTTTTCTGTAAGCGTAGGATCATTAATAAGACGAACAGCTCTTCTTTGAATGGAGTCCAAAATGCTAACTCTTGTAGGGGACGCCATTCCCCAGACATGAGAACAATATTCTAAAGAGGGTCTGATTTGGGATACATACAGATTATACAGATTCCTGAAGTATCCGGAAAAGAAGAGATATAGGTCTATAGTTAGAAGGTTGCACACGTTCAACTTTCTTTTATCTTTATGACAGCTCACGAAGGATTATTATATATGTATATTATATCCTACGGATTATATATACATATATAAACCTAAGTACCAAAGTACCGTGAGTGCCGGGTTTTCCGGTGTTTAACCCATTTCTTCCCAGTTGTTCCGTCAACGTTGTCCAAGCACTGAAACATGCAAATGTTGCATGTCACAGCCCCTTTTAGACAACGCGGTAGTGCCACCGCAAAAAACCAAGTCTATAAGAGAACCGCATGACACATTTTTATATGGGGAATGAAGAGACTTTGTATTTCGTGCAAATTTTTATTTAAAAATCCTAGCAGAGCGCTTTCGGTAACACCATCATCAGTGCTATTCGTTGTCAAGCTGGAGTCGTAGCAATTTGAGCAAACAAAACATGTAGTAGGACTTTAGTAAACTATCACATAATATTACATAAAATAAAAGTCAAACAACAGTGAGTTATGTTACATCTTCCCTTATTAAAGGGTGAATTAAAAAAAAACTACAAGAGTATACCATTTTGTGAAAAGATCTTTTCACAAAATGGTATACTTTTGTATACTTGTCAGGTCTTTTTAAAAAAAAATTAACCCTTTTAATAAGGGAAAATGTAACATAACTCACTGTTGTTTGACTTTTATTTTATTTTATGTAATAATGTGATTGTTTACTAAAGTCCTACTACATGTTTTGTTTGCTCAAATTGATACGACTCCAGCTTGACGACGAATAGCACTGATGGGATCTTTGCTAGGATTTTTAAATAACTACTACCTAAAAGTGTCTCTCCGGCACTGGGAATCGAACCCGGATCGCCGGGCCCGCGAGCCGAAACTCTGACCACTTTGCTACCGGAGACACAGCTTTCCAGCTCTCCGGAAAAATGCCCGTGTCGTACAAGATTCGGAAAGGCGAGTTAGGATGGGTGCAAGCTCGGGAGCACATTTTTTAAGACGATTGCTGGTATGCCATCCAGCCCAGACTGTTTTTTTATTATCTATACAAAATTCTTAAAAATATCGACCATTTAAATGGAATTCTGTAAAGTGGTGTCATCTATTCTTTCCATATTAAAGCAGATGATATAAAATCTAATATTATTTAATAAAACGCAGTAAAGTAAATAAAATATAATTATTTTAAATCATTTTAAATATTATATGATAATTTTGTTTTAAAACCACCCAAGTTGTGCAAAAAGGAGAAAAATAGTAAAAGTCTAGTTAGTTTGAATTTGAATATCTCGAAAATAAAACGTTTCCGAAAAAACTGATTCAGATTCGTGATTAACGCCCAAAAAAGCCCTGTAAAGCAAAAAAAACTTCAAAATTGGGGGCAAGAAAAGGGAAAAAATTATTTACACAACCATGGTTATTTTATGCATGGTACCAAAGATTTATGGAATTCCCGATCTGACCATAGTATTTATCTATTGCGCAAGATCTAAGAGGCATTTTCTTCTATACCCGTTTAACTTTTTTGCCCGACATGCGTGGAATATTTTTTAATAGTTTGTAATTTTTTTTTAAGATCTAAGAGGCATTTTCTTCTATACCGTTTAATTTTTTTTTTCCCGACTGGATATTTTTTTTAATAGTATAATATAGGAGCACCCAAAACAAGTTACGACAAATAACTTTAAAAAATTTTTTTTTTTTTTAAAGAAAACAAATTTTTTTTTTTTTTCCTTTTACTTTTATTAGGAACAATTAAAACCAACAGGTGTACATCAAATCAACGGGGACCTTTTGTTAAAATTTATATTGTTGATATTTGTCAAAAATTTGAACATTTGGTTGTGAAACTTGTGAAAATGTGTTTTAAATTTTCGCTGATTATTAATTGTTCTTTCTTGTTATTAATTTATCTAAAAATGGTTCGTAACATGACAGAAAAACAGAGAATCGAAATTTTTATTATGAGAGGATGCGGAGATAGACAACGGACACAAGAAGAAGTTTGTGTTTTATTTAATAATAGATATCCAGATGAAAATCCTATAGTGCAATTCAAAGTTTCTAAAATTTTAAAGAAGTTTTCTGAAGTTGGACATGTTAGATATAATTTACGGCACCGCTCTAAGGTGTCCGAGGAAGTGCATTTGAACGTGCTATTGAATTTTCAAGAAAATCCGCATACGAACTCAAGAGCGGTGGCTGCTGATAATAACATCTGCCACACTTTTGTTCTGAAGTACTTGAAGATTCATATATGGCATCCGTACAAAGTACAGCTAGTTCACGAATTAAACGAGGACGATCCTGATCGTAGAGTTGAATTCTGCGCTAACATGATGGCCAGGTGCAATGCAGATAATCATTTTGTCGATCGTATTATCTTTTCGGATGAAGCTACCTTTACACTCAAGGGAACCGTCAATAAGCAAAACTGTCGCTACTGGGCGCCCCAAAATTAGCATTGGATGATGGAGGCCTACACTCATTATCCGAAAAGGTAAATGTTTGGGCCGGAATAGTCGGGGAAAGAATATTAGGACCATTTTTTATTGATTGAAACTTAACTGGTGAAAAAGATTTAGAATTGCTCATGAATTTGGTTCCGGTTCTTGTTGAGCTATATCCAGATGAAGATCGTCCTGACGCTCCCAATGACACGTTATGGTTTCAGCAAGATGGAGCACTTCCTCATTACCACCGTAATGTTAGGGACTATTTAAATGACATTTTTCCTGGACGATGGATTGGATGACGAGGAGTAATCGAATGGCCAGCACGCAGCACGGTCACCTGATCTCACGCCTTTGGATTACTTTCTTTGTGGTTATATTGAGAGTAAGGTGTACTTTTAGCCGACCAGCAACTATCGAAACCTTAAAAGAAAAAATCCGAAATAAAATAAGAACAATTACTCCAGAAATGATTCAAAATGTCAAAAAGGAGTTTATTTATCGTCAAGAAGTGAATGAGAACCAATTTAAACATTTAATTTAATTTGTTGTTTTCCTTTTTTTATTAAATTTATTGATATGTTTGATCGTAAATATCTCGATATCTGTTGAGTTTAGGTATAGAACATAAAACATGAAAGATACTTAGAATTTTAAGCAGAAGTTAAAAAGGAAAAAAAATGTGTTTTCATTACAAAACATGAAGTTACTTTTCATAACTTGTTTTTGGGTCGCCCTGTATGCATGAATTTATCATCAAAAAAACCGCGGTCAAAAATAAAAATCGACGTGTCCGAGGATCTTCGCCGCAAATTTTCGAGCTATTAGTTGTGTGAATTATTCCATCCAAAACTTCCACACTGTATAGTATATAGCATAGAGTTTTATTTTGGTCTCGTAGTATAAATAAGTAAAGGTTTTTATTTCCGCTTTCAAATAGGTTTTCTTTGTATATCTTCTATTTAAGTAATACATTCAGCTTAAAGGTCGTATTGATAAATGTAACAACTACAAGGTAGAACAGCAATTAAAATTATGCATCGGATAATAAATAGTATCCATCGCCAGAGTATGTAATGGAATGTAATACTTGAGGTCGTGTCGCATGCAGGAACATCTCGAGATTATGATATAAGATGCAAATGTGTTTGTTTCTTTTGATACGCAAATATTTGCGTTTTGAGAGTGTACGTTTGACGAACGGTATGCGTAATACTTTCTTCAGAAAAAAATTAAATTGCACACAGTTACAACTTTAATAATGCTTCCTGAAGTAAAAGAAGCTTTTAGTAATATTACACGACTGGTGGTCTATTTTGCAGTCTCTGAATATATAGTGTTGCATTCGACATCAATCTAATGTCGCTTAAATATCATGCACATCAAATGGGCCTTAGGGCATAAGGAGGGGTAATCAGTCTTTTTACTTTTTGAAATTTCACCCAGCTAGACTTATTAAGAATAAAAAGACGTGTTTTTTCCTTTTTTTATTTAAGTAGGTGCTTTAGAAACTGTTTTATTGAGTCATAAAGATTTTTTAATTAAAGGTCTTTGAAGCGCGCATAAAACACATTTCTTTTTCAAAAATTTTTGGCGGAAAATTCATTTTCTTTTTGGCTTTAAAATTTTAAATATTTTTTTACCAAAGTCGATTAACCCACGTTACGATAAAAAATATATAAAAATATAAAAAAAATATATCTGTATATATGTGTCTTAAGTAGATCTAGCTTTTTTAATTTTTAAAAGGATGATAGGAGGTAAAAAAATTTAAAGTCTATTTTTTTTTCGCTAATTTTCGATATTTAAAAAAAACCTTTAATTTTGTTATTATTTTTTTTATTTTTCTAAAGAATAGAATTTTTTAATAACTTTTGGATTAAAAGATTTAAGATAAACTGGTAAAGATGAATTATTTCTTAAAAGTGGAAGCAAGTTAAAAAAATCATGTTTACCATTTAATCTTAAATATTTTTCATTCAAAAGTTATTTACAATTTCTGTTCTAAAAATAATAAAATTAAAGGTTTTTTTTTAAATATCGAAAAAAAGCAAAAAAAAATAGATTTTAAATTTTTTGACGCCCTATCACTCTTTTAAGAATTCGTGAAGATCTACTAAAGACACATCACATATTTTTTCATTATAACGTGAGTCAATACTTTCTTTAAAAAAATAAATTTTTAAAGCCTTAAAAAATATATTTTCCGCCAAAATTGTTTGAAAAAAACTGTGCTATTTTTTGGAATCCAATCCGGGAATTAATTGCTTTTAAAGGATCCTAAAGCTGAATTGATTATTAAATACGATCCGTGATTGTTATATAATTTTGAAAGAATCCGGATCCATCCTTTTTGTCAGGGCCCGATTTCAAAAGAACCGATTTTATTTGAGGGATTCAGTGTGTACCTAAAAATGGGCACACATTTTACTTGCAATTGCTCCTAAAACTTTTTTTTATAATTTTCATTTTAATATGTTATCCTTGAGGGACTTTTAAATAAGATACTTTATTATAACTATACAAAGTGTCCCACAAAACCGAATTTTAAATTTTAATACATTTTTATATTCCGCAAACAGAGAAATTATTAAACGGTACTTGTGAAACATCCTGTTGCTTGAGGTCATCTTTAAAATCATATTTTAAAAAATTACGAAAATTAAAATATATATATATATATATATATATATATATATATATATATATATATATATATATATATATATATATATATATATATATATATATATATATATATATATATATAAATTTTAGGTTTGTTTTTCGGATACTCCCAGTATAGGTTCGAAAATTGTTTCATTTTAAGGTTGTTTTTCTTGATCTCGAAAATAATATATTCAAATTGGAAGAAAATTCACCAAACCCCTCCTAGTTGTGCCGACTCATTTGTTTAAGAGTTACAACACTTAAAAATGAGGCTAAAATTATACTTCGCGGCCAAGGAAGTTTAAAGGTGTATGGAAGCCCAATGCTATGGCCCATTCGATCAAAAAATGTCCAGCCCAGTATGAAAATAACTGTCAGAGTTGGCCCCGCTGATTCTGCGCAATAAGAAAATTCCACGAAATAATTTAATGTGTTGCCTACTTACACACTGATAAATTAGTGTGAAGTTAGCCAACACATTATAATTTTATGAGAGCCGGAGTACCGTTTTTTGGATTGATCAAAACCTTCTTCTTTTAGTGATTAATGTTTATTAAAATGACTAGAGGTTGTATGGTTTTATCTTGCAAATCTAAGGGTAACATACCCGGCATTTTTTACTTTAGGTAAGTATTTCTTATATTTAAATTAGGTGCTTCTTATGAGACGTAACGTTAGGTAACTGAATAAATAATAATGTATCAATTATGAATTATAGAAAATAAAAATTTCATAGGAAATAGCAGTGAGAAAAGTAAGGCAATCTTAACTATCTTTTGGATGATTTCCACAATGTTTGTGTATTTCTGTGGATTATTAAAAAGAAATAAGGTTTACATTTAGGTACTTTTATTTCATTTAATAATTTCGTACACTCTTTTAAAGGATCAAAATTATTAATTACTGGGCAGACCAGGCAAATTTTAATATATAAAGGTCCCTCTAATTAAATGAAAGGAAGTACAAGTTTGGTACGATTTTTTGGGGCGCTGATTACAAATCTAAAAAAAAATTGGGCAATGTTTCGTTTTCGAGATATTCATCATCAAAATTGAAAATCAAACTAACCTTATTTACACTATTTCTCCTTCTTTTTGTACAAAATACTTGATTTTTACACTAAATTGGCACACAATATTTCACAAACACCTTTTAAAAACTTTTTTTTGTGTTTATTTTACACCTTTTTTACACTTTTATTTTTTAAGCAAATATGGCTGCTGCCTTTGAACTTAAAAGTTCGCAATTTAATGGAAAAAAGATGTAAAATAAATAAAAATACAAGGTTTTAAAAGGTGTTTATAAATATCGTGTGCTACTTTAGTGTAAAAATCAAAATTGTGTACAAAAAGAAGGGAGAATATAGTGAAAATGAGGTTAGTTTAATTTTCAACTTTTGATGATGAAGATCTCGGAAACGAAACGTTGCCGAAAAGATATTTTTTCAGATTTGAAATCAGGTCCCAAAACCGTATACCAAATTTGATCAAAATCGGAGAGGAGGCAACTTTCGAGACAATACCATTTGTTTAAAAATAAATTAGATTTTTGGTTTCTTCATCTTGCATTATCAACTTTTTAAGCTCGACATACTGTACACACATAATATTTAACGGATACTGTTACAATGGATACTCAGGTACCAAAGGTTACTAAACATTTTTAACCACTGTTATTCTGTCTCATGAATGTTTGTTATTAGTGAAAAGTATATGCCTAAAAAGCAGTTATAAAAATTTTCACTTTTTAATGTACAACCAGAATATTAGGATTAGATTAAACTCATTTACACTATCTTGCCCTTCTTTAATCACAAAATTCGTAATATGTACATAATACTATCATACAATGTTTGAAATTTATTTTAGAAAATCGTGTTTTTATTTATTTACAAAGATTTTTGGTAAAAATACAAAACTTCAAAAATATCGACCATTTAAATAGAAGGCAGTAAAGTGGCGCCATCTATTCTTTCCTATTATATCAGATGATATAAAATCTAATATTACACAATAATTTTAAATATTCTATAGTAGCATCCTTTAATAACCAACAATTTTTGCAAAAAATAAAAAAAACAGTGAATGTTGGAATTTGACATTTGATGATGTCAATTTTATAGATAGTAACAAAGAATTATGGAAATCCGGCCCTGACCTACTATTCATTGCGCAAATTCCGCGGGGCCAACCCCCCTATTCCCGCTGCCCTGCACGCCTGGATAATTTTGTTCTACAGTATTGGGCTTCCATACACCTTTAAACTTCCTTGTTCGCGGCTCCGGCGTCATGCTGAAATCTTTGACACTTGAATTATTATCTGGATTATGTAGTATCATTTGAATCGTATTTACCATTCTCAAGTAGTGATAAAAAGTCTCCGGAAATAAATATTTGGGAATATTTCCGGAGATATATTAAGAAACTTTGGAAATATATGGAAATATTGGAAATATAGAAATGAAAATTACAAAACCTAAAAAACTTAACATTTAATGAAAGTTTATTATAGGTATTAACATAAATGGTCAGATTTGGATGAATATTTTGAGGAAACAGTTAAATTCCTGAAGTATTGTAAACTAGGCAAACAATATCTGGCTCAAAATCTAAGCACGAATGGTATTTGGTAAGACAATTGCGCCAATGAAACAAAGTTAAAAGCAAAATAATATTTTTTTATTTTTTTATTTGGGACAGTCCACGAAGGCTGATGCC
>JAHBCN010019036.1:0-16375 GCA_019359885.1 Listronotus oregonensis
CTTGTGTTTTATATAATTTTTTTAAATGTTATCAAGTTTTTGGTAATATCCCCCTCAATTTTTTAAATAACTTTTGTTTAGTTCTGTCAATCTTTCAACAAAACCATCCCTAAAATACAAATAATGGCGTTAAGAAATGCGCCAATAAAGCCTTATTGCCCTCAAAACTCCCTTTTCCTTAAAAAACCTTTTTCTTTTTGTGTTCTAGGTCTCAAGGAAATTGTCACATGTTAGACAGGTAAGCCTATGGATGGAATCCGGAGAAGAAACACGATTCCTTTTCCAATAATTCGTTTGATGTAGGATTCTTTTTACTGCGGCAGAATGTTAACGCCAAGGAAGTTTAAAGGTGTATGGAAGCCCAATGCTATGGCCCATTCGACCAAAAAATGTCCAGCCCAGTATGAAAATATCTGTCAGAGTTGGCCCCGCCGATTCTGCGCAATAACAAAATTCACAAAAATAATTTAATGTTTTTTTCCCACACCGATAAATCAGTGTGTAGTTAGGCAACACATTATACTTTTATGAGAGCCGTAATGGTCCTAGGTTGTCTAAGGTTTTTGGAGGAAGGGCGCGCGCGGCGCGTATGAAACTACCTATATCCGCACTGTATCGTCAACCGTGGTCGTCTCATTATTCGTCATTTTCGGTGTGGTTTGTGCCCTTGCGCCGATTGTTTTGCTTTTTGTAAGTACCTATATTTTGGATTGATAAAAACCCTCTTATTTTAGTGATTAGTGTTTATTAAATTGTGACTATAATTTTGTCTTTATTGTTTGTTACTTATAATATCGTAACAAAATGATTGGGGGTTTTGTAGGGTTTTGTCTTGCAAATCCAAGGGTAACATACCCGGCATTTTTTACTTTAGGTAAGTATTTCTTATATTTAAATTAGGTGCTTCTTATGAGACGTAACGTTAGGTAACCGAAAAAATAATAATATATCAATTATGAATAATAAAATAATGAAAATTTCATAGAAAATAGCAGTGAGAAAAGTAAGGCAATCTTAACTATCTTTTAGATGATTTCCACAATGTTTGTGTATTTCTGTGGATTATTAAAAAAAAAGGTTTACATTTAGGTACTTTTATTTCATTTAATATTTTAGTACATTCTTTTAAAGGATCAAAATTATTAATTACTGGGCTGACCAGGCAAATTTTAATACATACAAGTCCCTCTAATTGAATGAAAGAAAGTACAATTTTATGCTAAAGTTCCTTTTTGCTTTTTCTGTATTTGTTTAAAAAGAAATTAGATTTTTGGTTTCTTAAACTTACATTATCAACTTTTTAAGCTCGACATACTGTAGACACATAATATTTAACGGATACTGTTACAATTTAGACCTAGGTACCAAAGGTTACTAAACATTTTTAACCACTGTTATTCTGTCTCATGAATCTTTGTTATTAGTGAAAAGTATATGCCTAAAAAGCAGTTATAAAATTGTCACTTTTTAAGTACAACCAGAATCTTAGGATTAGATTAAACTCATTTACACTATCTTGCCCTTTTTTAACCCAAAAAAATTGGTGGTAAGTACATGAAACTATCATACAATTTTTAAAAAATTTTTTTTTAAAAATCTTGTTTTTATTTATTTACAAAGATTTTTGGTAAAAATACAAAACTCACAAAAATATCGAGCATTTAAATAGAAGGCTTCTTTCCATATTATATCAGATGATATAAAATCCAATATTACACAATAATTTTAAATATTCCATGGTAGTATCGTTTAATAACCAACAGTTTTGTGCAAAAAAAAAAAAAAACGTGAATGCTTGAATTTGACATTTGATGATGTCAACTTTATAGATAGTAACAAAGAATTATGGAAGTCCGGCTCTGACCTACTATTCATTGCGCAAACTCCCCGGGGCCAACCCCCCTATTCCCGCAGCCCTGCACGCCTGGACAATTTTGTTCTACAGTATTGGGCTTCCATACACCTTTAAACTTCCTTGGTTAACGCCTGTGTCGATTTCAATTTTATTTATTTTCAGGAGAAACTAAGAAGAACATATTAATTTCAATTTATATGATAACTTAAAAGTGAAGCATTTGCTGACTAATTTAAAAAAAACCGCTTTGTATAATGTCAGTTAAAAGCGCAAATTAGTGCAAAAAAATAGTTTAGTGATTTCCTGAATAAACTAATTATAAAACTATAGGACAAGATAATTCAATTAGGTAAATGTTATTCGAAACTTAACTTTACATAAAATTTTATGTTTTTGCAAGAAAGGAGCACTTTAAAGAACACGCCATTATCGTCGAAGCAAGAAATTGTGAATGTAATTTTGCCGTATAGTTTTTTTTGTACTTTTATGTGATCGTTATATATTATTAATAAAAAGTTGCTTGTGTTGATGTCGCTTGAATTATTAATTGCTAATATACTGGGTTATCGAACGAGGACTAGACAGGCCGCTTTTTTGACTTTACCTGTACTTTTATTAAAAAAAAAACTGAAATAGTCATCTAATATAATTTATAGCTATATTAGTTAATTTATATATATATATATATATATATATATATATATATATATATATATATATATATATATATATATATATATATATATATATATATATATATATATATATAATATATATATTTTAAATTAAAATTTTAAATTTTAAATTTTTTAAATATTTTTTAATTATTTTAAAAAATCTATTAGGGAAAATTTAAATTTTTAAAAAGCCAAAAAAAGGTTCCCCAAAATTTTAAAAAATTTTAGGATTTTTGGGGCCAAAAATCCCCAAAAGAAAGAAATTTTTTTAAAAAAACTGCTTAAATACTTCTGCAACGTAGTATCTCATTATGCCCCCCCTGTACTCTAGAAATCAATAATAAAAAAAAACCATATCGATTTATCAGTGACAATTTTAAACATTAATTTATAATGACATTGCCAAAAGAACAATTTTTTACGGGAATTTCAAAAAGAATCCCCCGCATTTCATTTTAGTTTACTGCTAATTCCAACACATGCACTCACAGTTACGCAAGACAATAAAACAAATTTGTCTACATTTAGAAATCAATTTATGACGAAAATTCAGGATTTAATAAAAAGCTCAAATATTCCTTTTTTTAATTGCCGGAAAAAACCCCAAAAAGATTAAAAAACCCTTTTTTTACGTTGGCTAGTTGGTACATCGATATTCTGGCACATTCAGCGGAAATAGCATTCCCTTTGTGGTCTAAATTTTAAAATTTTTTTTTTTGGTATAAAGCTTAGTTTTTTTGCCCCCTTTCCCTCATTTTAAAGCAAAATTCCTGTGGCGTATTTCGTCTCCGTCTCTTAATTCTTTGGGGCCCTTTTTACTTTAAGCGTGGTATTTACATTTTTTTAAAAAATTTGAGATATTGTAGGTGGTCTTGTCCGGAATGTCCTCCAGTTGTCCTGCAATGTTTCCTTCGGCCTCCTTACAAAAAGTATCACGTCTAAATCCCTCTCGTTTTGTACAATTTGCCCCTTTATTTTAACTCGATTTTCTTACATTTGCAATTTTTGATTACTGTGCCTGTAGTTTCAAATTTTTTTTTGTCCGTTCTATTGTCGGTTTTTCTTGGTATTGGCATATTGAGAAAATAGGCTGCAAACATTCCTACTCTTCGATAACTTTTTCCCCTGATAAAACCATTTTATAATAGTGATTTTCTTGATTTAAAATTAGTTTATTATTTAAAAATGATGTGACATTGATCTGCCAATTAATAAGAGGTTAAATATATTTTTTGGTATTTTATTATAAACTTTTAATAATACAGGGCGCGTAAAAGAACAAATATTGGACCACTTTAAAATTTACATGGGATTCCCTATGTCCCGCTCGACGGAGAACACCGTATATATATATATATATATATATATATATATATATATATATATATATATATATATATATATTATTTATATATATATATATATATATATATATATTTTATTTAACAAAAAAATTACTTTTTTGAAAATTCATTTTCTTAATGGATCCTACCCCTAAAAATTGAATAAAAAAATTTAATTTTTCAGCGTTTTTTTAAAGGGCATTATAGTGATTCAATGCTAATGTATTAAGATGGATAATAAATTAAACCTGGCTTAAAAAATTAAATATTTAAGTGAAGGGTACTATCGTCAGCAAAACTATAAATAGGATTGGTCGGAGAAAAGAGCAGAATCGAAAATGTAAAGAAAGAATAGAGTTGGTATCAGTACTAAGCTCTGCGGTGTCTCAGCATTTGGGAAAAGCCAAAAAAAATGACCATTCACAAAAATACATCTATGTCGAATAAATAAGAAACTAGTACAAAAAAGTTTAGATGGAAGACTGTAGGAAGAAAGTTTATTTAAGTGCGTCTTATGCCAAGCCTAGTTAAAAGTCTTATTAGTTACGTCAAAAGCAATAATCCGTGACTTTCCAGAAACTCAAGGGACAAATAAAATAAATCGTTGCATGTAAACTAGTGCATGTATGTATGTATGTCCGTGCGTCTATGGAAGCCTTAACAAACAAACATTGAAATTTTGTAAACTGCATACACAGTTGCAGAAACTGTTTGATCACTGAGATATCCGGGAAATCTAGTCATACATGTTTGAAATGTAATAATATTCTATAAATAATCGTGTGTTTATTTTTATCGTATTTATGTTTA
Organism: Listronotus oregonensis; assembly: GCA_019359885.1. Taxonomy (NCBI): domain Eukaryota; kingdom Metazoa; phylum Arthropoda; class Insecta; order Coleoptera; family Curculionidae; genus Listronotus; species Listronotus oregonensis. The sequence goes on from JAHBCN010019036.1 coordinate 4,686, forward strand.
ATACCCTTTTTTAAACTTGTCATAAATGAAATTGTTGATAGATAATCCAATTGCGAGAATTTTAAAATATGCAGGGTATTCGTGAACCTTATGTCAGTATTAAAGGATAAATAATCACCAATCTTAAATTTTCATGCTTAATAGCTGTAATTGCATATTTAAATATAACTTTTAATTCAAAATAACTTTACTTTATAACATTCTTCTGTATTGTAAAAAATAAAGGTACTTTACTTTTGAGCAAAATTCATATTTTTTGACCCACGTCGTATAGGGCTTATTTTTTTTTTTTATCTTGGGACAGTCCACGAAGGCTGATGCCTAAGTACTAACGTACTGTGGGTGTCTTCAGTATGGTGAGAGGGAGTTTGTTCACACGGGACTTAAATTTTTGGAGATTGGGAGGAGAAGGAAAAACTTCTGCGGGCAGCAGGTTCCATAGTCTTGACATTCTAGGAATAAAGGAACGAAGAAAGCGGGAAGTTCGGGGCCTCTCTAACTGAACTGTAAAAGGATGCATAAAAGTTGCACTACGTGTTGCTCTGTTGGGAGCTGCCAGAGAAGGAATAATACTGGCCAATTCCTCTGAGCAGAAGCCGTGAAAATACCTATAGAAGAGCGACAGATCCCCTACAGCTCGACGATGGGCAAGAAGAGGAAGCCTTTCTGTGAGCGTTAGATTATTAATAAGACGAACAGCTCTTTTTAAATGGAGTCCAGAATGCTAAGTGTTGTAGGGGACGCCATTCCCCAGACATGAGAACAATATTCCAAAGAGGGTCTGATTTGGGATACATACAGAGTGTACAGATTGGAAGAAGAGAAATATTTTCTGGCTCGAAAGAGGAATTCAATCTTTTTTGAAGCTGCCGAAGCTATGGATGAAATGTGTTTGTGCCAGTTGAGGTTATTCTCAAAAGTAACGCCGACTAGATTAAATGACTCTTTGTTCTGCAGAACTTGGCCGCTCATATGTAACGGATAGGCATTCGCAGACTTTTTTCGCGACAGCGAACATGACTGTGTTTTTGAGGCATTAAACTGAACACGATTTTTGGCGCCCCAATCCAAGATAAGTTTGAGGTCTTGTGAAAGAGATATCTGCATTGACCTGTTGTTTTCAAAATCAGAATTACACGGTGGCTTAAGAAATTGAATACTAGAGTGGAGGGTACTATCGTCAGCAAAACTATGAATGGGATTGATTGTGGAAGAGAGAAGATCGTTAATGTGTAGAAGAAACAGCGTGGGTGCCAGCACTGACCCTGGGGCACCCCAGCATTAATTTGGTAAAAGCTGGAGGAATGACCATCTACACTAACGATATACGTCGATTAGAAAGAAACTGGAAACCCAAGAGCCAAGCTTAGATGGAAGACCGTAAGAAGGAAGTTTGTTAAAAGCCCATCATGCCAGACCTGATCGAAAGCTTTGGATATGTCAAGAGCAACGACCTGGGATTCACCAAGAAACTCAAGGGACTTGTTCCAGTTGTGTGAGACAAAGGAGAAGATCAGCTGTGGATCTACTTGACGGAATCCATATTATCTATCATGTAAGATCTTATGTTTTCCAGATACTTTAAGATTTGGGAATTAATGAATTTTTCCATTACCTTGCAAACAACTGAAAGAAGAGATATAGGTCTATAGTTAGGAGGAGACTTTTGGATCCTTTTTGGGGGACAGGTTGCCACGTGCAGCTTTCCAACTCTCCGGAAAAATGCCCGTGTCGTAAGAGATTCGAAAGAGGCGAGTTAAGATGGGTGCAAGCTCGGGGAATTTTTTAAGACGATTGCTGGATGCCATCCAGCCCAGACGATTTTTTAGTATTAAGAGAAGAAAGAATACGCTTGATCTGTTTGACTTTAAAAATTATATCGGACATTTTATGAGAAACAGGAACAACTGTTGAAAGAAATTAATAGGAGGATCAAGCTGAATTGGCAGCAAATTGTTTGGAAAAAGTTCGGCTTTTCCTTTGGAGGTAGAGACAATTCCATCTTCAGAGATTAGGGGTGGAAAAGAATTTGCAAAAGTTCGCTAATATTTTTGCAAAGGACAAAAACTTTACTGCCATTTGAGAAGAAGAACTTTTTTTTTCGATTGTTAAAACGGTCTTTTTTTGAGATGGTCTGATTATACTGATTTCTTGCTTCGATATACCGTGATTTTCGGTACTGGGGTTTTGAAGAAACTTTTTGTGGGCTTGAAGTTTTAAAAGTCTGCCTTTGTCACAGGATTTAGAAAACCACGGTTTGTGATTTAAAGTTATGGGGTTCTTGAATTTGAAATGATATCTAATAGTTTTACTTTAAGTTTTTGACCATGCAGAACTTTTTATTAACAATAACTTTCTTTCGTGAACTTAATTATACAAAAAAATACAAATGGTTCCAACTTAAGTAGACACACTGTATATTGTTAGATAATTAGGAAAAAAGTTGCAGAAAAATACCTACAGAACTTTAAAAAACGTAAAAACAACAAAAATATTTTGAAGGTTGACTGAAATTTACCGTTTTTCTAGCGAAACGAGACCTGTCAAAGATCGATGCTGTCATTTTGGTCCAGTTTCTGTTTGACCTCCGACCAGTGAGGTGCGGTCGATAAATAAACTACATAATTTTTTTCGGGTAGGCGGTAGAAGGAGCCGTATCTGCTGTATTTCCCGTCGGGGATTAAGGAAAAACTCACCCTGTCATTCAGAGTGTGGTGAAACTGTAGTTTCAAAGTCCGGAGTGATTCCTATAAAACTTCCTTTTGAAATCACACGTGGTGACGTTGACCTAATGGCGGTATAGAGGACAGAAGAAAGAACTGAAAGAAACCGGTTATACCTGGATTTTATTGTTGCATTTCTCGACAACTGAATGTGCATTTGAATAGTTTTCTTTATTGAAATAGTCGGGAGCTTCGATACGGTTTCGAGCCAGACTACATCGGAGTTCCTAAGAAATATCTCTAGCCCCGCTCTTAACCCGTTTTAACGGGGGTGTAACCAATGCGGATGGGTTGCTCCGCCTCTTGCTAAGCTTTGGAGGGGTGAGGACGAGCTGGCGAATGCATAAGCAAAGCCATCCGGGGGTATAACAGCCCCCAATCTGCAAGTACAAACAAGTCATTTTGGTCCACTTAAAAGGAACGAAGGGTTTACACCGCAGAAAATTATAATAAATCTATCCTACCCGTGTTTACACCAGAAAAAAAGTACGAGTGACGTCATTTAGACTTCGAACTTAAATTTTGGTCCACCCCGTGCAAACAAGGCTAATGTTAAAGGACATTTAACTACAAATAAATCTGCTGCTGATCATCAAAACGTACGATCATCATTTATTACTTTATCTTGTAACAATAATTAGTTTTGAAAAATAGTAATCAATATTGACTGAGTGAGGCCGTGTTTACAATTGCCGGAAAGATGATAAGGGCAAACGTAAATAGAAAGTGATGGCTTTTAAGATTCTTCTAAGGAAACGTCGTTTCTAATATTTGTGATTATGAGATAACGAATTTTGGAGCATTTTATGACCCAGAAATAATAACAGAATAGTATAAACGAGTTTGTAGGCAACAAAAAACACTTGGTTAGGTGATAGCAAGTGATTGATTGATTTAAGCAAAATTGACAATGAATAAATAGCACACTTTTTTCAAAAGTGACACAATCAAAAACAAATTGAGCTTTTGTCTGCTTGAAGATTATTAAAGTAACTTAAATTTGGCCTTATTATAAGGTTATGGGAAAACAGATATATGTAATATATATATATATATATATATATATATATATATATATATATATATATATATATATATATATATATATATATATATATATATATATATATATATATATATATATATATATATATATATATTATATATATATTTGTTTATATATATATATATATATATATATATATATATATATATATATATATATATATATGTATATACAGGGTGCCACAAATTCGAGTGCATGCATGGGAATCTCGGAAACCCTAAGAGATACGAAGTCGGTTAAATTATGGCAAAGTTGCGCATTTAGGTGCCTAACAACATGCCTATTAGAAAGTTGTAAAATTCCGAGTACTTCCGGAGATATCTGGAAAAAACCGAAATTTGCCGATTTCGTTTTCATTTTTTCTGACGTTATTTAAAGAGATATAAAAAACAAAAGACACTTTCTTATGGCCACTTTTTAAGCTCTACAAAACAGCGTTAAGAGATTTTTCGTACAACGTTTCGTTTTCGTTAAACCATCATCAACTTTATTTTTTTAAATACTGCACTCAATTGTTTATTTCATTTTTTTGAAGCAGTCATAATTCCAATTACAATGATGTATAGCACTTAATATTTTTCTGTTAAATAAACATATTTTCCATAAGAGGCAATGAGTTAGACAAGGAACGCACATCATTTTTTATAGGGGCGTTCCATTTTTGTTAATAAATATTATGTGTTATACATTTTTGTAATTGGGATAATAAGGGGTTCAAAAAAATTAAATAAAAAACCCAGGTCCGTATTTAAAAAAATAAAGTTGATGATGGTTTAACGAAAACGAAACGTCGTACAGAAAATCTCCCAACGCTGTTTTGTAGAGCTTAAAAAGTGGCCATGAGAAAGTGTCTTTTGTTTTTCCATATCTCTTTAAATAACGTTAGGAGAAATTATATATGTATATATATATATATATATATATATATATATATATATATATATATATATATATATATATATATATATATATATGTTAGTTCTTAGAGTTTCACGGAGAGATGAATGTAAATTGTTTTCATTCCGGGAGTATATCGTTTGTCATTTGTATTCCTTGGGAAGTTTGCAGACGTTTCGCAAGATCGCCTGGCATTTTCAATGCTGTCTAACTGGTGTCAGAAGATTGACGTCCATCTTCTGACACCGCACGAATGTTAGCGATTTCTTTCATTCATCAATGGTTTCTTGACATTCCTGATGCATATTTCCTGTCAGTATCATATTATCATAGTTATACTGCATTGAAATTGCATGCAAAAAAATATTTTTAAAATCGTCTATAGTCATCGGCGAATCTACAGGTGACCGGACGCCTCGCTGAGACTGATAGGTGTTACATTTAATTATATTTCATTCTTGCCATAGCTTCCTGGTTTTCTTCCCGCCAGAATTTTTTTTAAAGCAGTATTAATCCACTTTTTTCGGGGTCTTTGAGTAACAAGGATGAAGAAAGGTTTTTCTTTATGAAATTTTTATCGACCTTGACCAACTTTACTAGTTCATCTTTCTAAGCTCCCCTACAATATTATAATAGTTCGTTCATTCTTGTTTTTAAAAACATTACTTTTCAAATACACAAATTTACGTTGTAACTACTGGTAAACGATTGAAGTTTTATGTTTACTATTTGCTTTCTTAAGAGCTTTTTACCGTTCAATTATCTACATTTACATTGTTGCCAAGTTTTGCCATTTGACAAAATTTCAAATTCGAGATTAAGACTCGAATAACACTAAATAATGTAAAAAAACGGGTAATCGTTGCGACATTGGTGCATTACGACATTTTTCAGTTGAGATTGGAGAATAGATCTCCAGGTTCTATATCTTATTTGGCAAACAAACGCAGGATAATTTATATATCTCTTTTACAGGACCTTCAAATATTATTAGATTTAAGCACCAAAAATCTTGTACAATTTAGTTTCTCAAAAATCTAACCATGTACCCACCCACCCTCAGTACTCATTTTTACGTATGACCAGTCCACTTCTGCAGAACAATGACTTATTTAATATAATTTAAATTTTAGAATGATGTTATTCCTTCAGCAATCCATGCGAAAGCCCCGGACTTCCAGAGCATAAAAAAGTGCTTATAGGAGTCTTCTTGGTGAATTGAAATTGAAATTTGTAAATCGTGAAAAGCTTCGGTTAAATCAGAGGCAGACCCTAGTAGTCCTGCTGGATATAGGGACATTTATAGTCAACAGACAACATTTTCTTGCTTTATATTTTGCGTCAAAATTTACGTACTTCATCATATTATTATAAAATAGGAACAAGTAGAATTTGTAACATATTTTAATAAATTAATTAAATCATTCGTGGGCCGAGATGGTCGGTTTAAAACAGGTGAGATTTAGGCGGAGATGGGCGAAATTTATGCGCTATCCCAATGATCGATATATAAATTTTTGGCCATACCTAATCCCTCGGGCCCATCTGGGTAAGAAAAATGTTAAGGATTTAGTAAAGAGGACAGGGCTCAAACTGAACCTAATATTACTTAAATGATAACTGATATTGAATAACAAGACATTCAAAAGCTTTCTAATCGCGTTTCATTTCTTTTCCCCGTGGACTGTGTAAATGAGCAACAGTAAATTCTCATTAAAATTTCTCGCCAGCTTGAATTTCTCAAAATAACAAATTCAACTCTCTAGCGAATTAGCACGTGTGACACGTGACTTCACAGTAGGCGTGCGGTATCGTGCACAGCTTCTCTTTGATTTTTCGCACGAAAAGCCCTCAATTTTACCCCTTTATTTTCGGAATGCTATAAACGGATGTGCTGAAAGGGAATGCTTTTTAAAAGGGGTGCAGTGAGAGTAAACAATTTAACAGGTTGATTTTATTAATGAAAAGGGCGGGGAAATGAGGTAATGAAACCAAAATAACGAAAGTGTAAAATAAAAATAAAAAATGTTAGAGTTGTTACATTAATTAAATTTTTACGGTGACCCTATTAAAACCAAACAAAATCGGTATTAGCTGCTGCGTTTAGACATATTTAATAATAATTAAGTCATTAGCGATGTGGTTTCTTTTAAAGTTTGGTTATGTTTTGCATTTTTAGATAGACATGCATAGTGTTTTAAATGAAAATATGGAAATTTCAATACTTTTGTGCAGTTCATATTCTACACTAGAAAAAGAATTTCCGAAAAAGTTCGTATATTATTACGATTACGAACAATTAAAACCTCGATATTAGGGATTCACCGATTATTGCTTGTTGGCTATTTAGTCCATTGAAAACTACTAGTGATGAGCAAAGCAAGACCAAGACCAAGACCGGGCTAGTCTTGGTCTTGGTCTTCAAGTCTGGTCTTGGTCTTGGTCTTGCAAGCCCAAGAAGGTCTTGGTCTTGGTCTTGGTCTTGCACCACCCGGTCATGGTCTTGGTCTTGGTCTTGCTGCAGAGTCTTGCTGGTCTTCTTTTTGGTAGTAATAATTTAAATTAACAATCTTAGATAAAATATATATTTTTAATACTTACAAATAAATAAAGATGGAGACTATATTTTTGTTTAAAATTTTAAAATATACAATTTTAACCTTACATCTACATTTAAATTATTTTATTAAAAAGGATATTTTAAATGTAGGGGTTTATTTATTTATAGCGCTTCATTTTAGTGATAGGAAATATTTAAATTTTCTTTTAAGAAGCATATAAAATTACAATATTGAGTACTCTAAGGGCAAAAAAACTTTAATTTCAACCAAATGTGAAATTTCCATGAAAATGATTCTGATATGTAAACATTGGTTTCTAATTCAAAAAAGGTATTTAGAAATCTTTCAATTCAAATTAATTTTCTATGTTCAAATTAGTCAAAGATTTGCCGTACTAAGTTTGTACAAATACTTTATAAACATTCTGCATATACAAGGTGGCTCGATATTGCGACAAGGATCGATATATCCGAAACCGTTTATAATGGTAAAAAACTTAATATACAAAAATTATAGAAAAAAGGGCGTAAATGTAAAATTATTCTCTATTTCATATTTTCAAAAAAATTCACTACCACTCAAGAAAACTTCCTCATTTTTAGCTTATAACCTAAAATAGAAGATTTATAGCAAAAAATTAATTTAAAAAAATCGCTTCCCTGTATATTATGCTGGAAATTCTTAAACTGTCATATAGGTACAATGTCGACGTAAATGGTTTTTTATATATCATTTTCGGTTTTGACAAAAATGGCGTCATCATTATACTTTTGGCATTGTTTTGACTTTTCCCTCTAAACCGGAAGTGAAATTTAAAATCCATTTCCAAAGTATTCCTATATAAAATGACAAATATATTTTTTATTAAACCATCACTTTTACATTTATATCTTAGTTTAAAGGAGCAATCTAATGATGCCATTTCTTACAGTGTGGCACAAAAATAATGTTTTCCTGGATTTTGCAAATTTTTGATTCAGTAAGTGGCATCACTAGATCCCGATTTAAAAAAAAAAACATTAGGAATAGGTAAGTAATTTTCAGCTTCTATAACTTTTGTACTCTTAGTTTTTCTCTGTCGTAAACGGTTATGGAGATATCGAGCTTTGTCGGACCATTGAGTCACAATCTTATTATTTTTAAAACATGTTACTAAATCTACTATTTATCGTTTTTAGATAATTTTATTAAAACACGAAGTGTTTTAATAAAATTATCTAAAAACTCATAAAATAATCGCCTTTTTAGGCAGTTCTCGACACATTTTTTGTCATGTCTGTATGAAATACCTCTGTATATTGAATATAAAAATGGAATATTATAATTTAAAAAAAGTGACTAAAGTGCAAGAGTCTTGAAGGTCGGTCTTGGTCTTGCGTATTCTTGCACCCCTCGGTCTTGGTCTTGGTCTTGCATACCTCGGTCTTGGTCTTGGTCTTGCAAGCGAGAAGGCGGTCTTGGTCTTGGTCTCGGTCTTGGTCTTGCTGCAAGACCAAGACCAAGACCGCAAGACCAAGACCGGTCTCGCTCATCACTAAAAACTACGGTAAAAGGTCGGGAAACGCTGGACTTGACGAGACCACTTGCTCTTATGTTATTTTGGGGCGCTGATTACGAAAATAGGGGTTAGAACTTGCAGCAATGGTCGGAACACCCCTAAAATTGCAAAAAACGCCCCTAAATAGGGGTGGGTTTTGGAAGAAATTGACTTTTCGCTAACTAAGCCATCTGATTTCGAAAATCGAGGTGTCGAGACTGCAAAATTTGTGTAACACCCGCCACATGCCAGAAACACCCCTCCCAAAGGGTGGGTTTTAAAAAAAATTGACGTTTTGCAAACTAAGTCATTTGTTTTTGGGTCGCTGATTTCGAAAATCGAGGTGTCGAGACTGCAAAATTTGTGTTACACCCCCACATGCAAGAAGCACCCCTCCCAAGGGGTGGGTTTTGTTAAAAAATGAAATATAAAATTAAAAATCTAGAAATGGAATATATTTTTATTAATATACTCGATTTAATTGAAAAGCTTCCCTTTCAAACGCCGCAACCAAAGTAGACCTAATAAATATAATTCGGTCTACTTTGCCGCCAAAGAGAAAAGCCGACATAAAAAAATACATTTATTTTCAAAAAAGAATAAATAATACCTTTTTTTTAAACACCCTTTACTCAATTTTTTAACAAGACACCACCACTAATGCAAATACTCCCCATTCCCAGAAAAAAACAAACAGAAATAAACTGGAATAAACAAGTTCTTACCCTGTATTTTCGTTAGTGACAAGCTGTTCAAGCATTTGTATTTTCAACATCTTTAAATTCCTGAATGAGTAATCCAACAAAAAAGTTAAACCAAAAAATCACATTGTAAAAACCACCGGACAATCGTACCGTCCGAAATCACCTTTTTTTTCAAACAAAAGTAAACACATTTACATAATTTCGCAAACAAAACTTTTTTTCCGGGTAAAAACCCTAAAAAAACGTCACGTTCAATTCAAATAAACCGAAAAAAATTTCAAAACAATGCAACAAAAACGCGTCGGCTTAGAAAAAAAAAACAAAACAATATCAGCGTGTTCCGAGCGAATTCAGCCGAACGATGGCTTGACGCCCACGAAAGCGTAGAATCGACTGTGCCGTCGCATGGCAATCTGCGATGTCGAGTATCTACAAGTTGTGAAGTGATGCTCTTTATGATTTTCCCGGGTGGATTTATCGGTTGAGAAGAGACAGGTCGATGATGTGAGTGGGTGTAAGAGAGAGACGGAGGTGAATTGCAGCGAAAACGGAGCAGATAAGTCAGGATGGCATTGCAGTTTGCGGGGTGACGATTTTCTTCCTGCTGGATGGATGACTCAGAGGTATGTATACGTTTGGACGGGATAAGAAATAAATGACATATATTTGGAAGTTGAAGTTAAAGTTAGAAAAAATACAATTTAATTTTTTAACATTTAAAACATTTTACATTTAACTATGAAAAAAATCGCTTATAAATAAGCAGAACTCACCATCGCCGGTATTAATAGGGTTCTCCAATTAATGCCCTAGTTAGTTAACAGATATTTATGTTATAAGGATTAAAATAACGAGCATTATGGTTGTTTTACGAGAATAGAACTATGTCGCATCGAAATCATTTGTCATTAGATGCCAAACAAGTTGTGAAAAATTTGTATGAAACTTTAATCAGTAGAGGACTAATTAAACAAGAAGCTTTAAAAGAAACCTGTCTACTTACAAAAACTCCAATATCATCGATAAGGGATATTATTATTAGTGAAGAATTGAACAAAAGAAAAAAACGTAGTGATTTTCAATCTCACCGTATAGACAATAGTAATCAGGACCTAATTAAAAGGAAAATATATTATGAAAGCGGAGTTGTTCCTACCTTGAATAAACTGAAAAAGAAGCTCGACGAAGACGGATCCAATATAAATATTAGCCGTGCTACCCTCCATAAAGTTGTTTGTAAAATTGGATTTAAATATCGCAAAATAGACAAAAGACCAGTAAAAATGGAATCGCACAGATTACGAACTTGGAGATTTAATTACCTTCAAGAAATTTAAAGATATAGGTTAGAAAACAGATCCATAATTTACCTTGATGAAACATGGTTCCATACACACGACACAGTATCCAAAGGATGGGTTAATTTCAGTCAAAACTGTCAGAGGAAAGCACCGTCAAATAAAGGAAAACGCATAACTATAATACACGCTAGTTCAGGAGACGGATTTGTCCCAAACTGCTTGCTGTTGTCTGCAAAAAATATTAAGGATTCTGGCTTGGATTATCATAAGGATGGAAGTTTTTGAAAACTGGTTTCAAAGTTATCTTTAAAAAAATATTCCAAACAACAGTGTTATTGTCATGGATAACGCAAGCTACCATAGCCGTCAGCTACACAAAGCACCAGCTTCATCAAGTTCAAAAACTGAAATCCAGGAATATTTGTTAGAAAATGATATTTATATTAAATTCAATTACAAAAAAGCGCAACTTTTGGAAGTCCTAAAATCAACCAAGTAAAATCAAAGATCAGAGCAGAAAATGTTACACCTACTTTAAGCCCCAGTGTTATAAATTTGATAAAAAATGTAATTACTAACATACCAGTTGAGAGCTGGAAAAATTCACTACAGCACATTATAAAAATTGGGAACTCTTACATTTCTATCCAAAACAACATAAATCCTATTGTAATTAATCTCAATGATGACTCTGATAGTGAAACAGAATTAGATTTAGATATTTAGATGAAAAATGTAATTATGTATAAATAATATAGTTATAAATTTATTAAAACTTTGCATATATTTAATTTCTTAATGTAATTTTAAGATTATACCTACCTAAATAAACAATAAATTATAAATCTTTATATTATTAGAGTCCGTCCCTAATGTTGTGTCCTTTAATACCTACTGATCC
>JAHBCN010019037.1:0-16491 GCA_019359885.1 Listronotus oregonensis
AAAATAAACAAAAATTTATACAAATAGGGCTGCAAGGCCTTGTTTCCGAGATAGGGGTGTTCCCCACAGAGTGTCATGTGCTTAAATTTAAAAAGGGGGGAAATTTTTTTAAAAATTTAAAAAAACCTAGCTTATTTTTTGCCGAACAAATTTTTAAAAAAAATAATTTAAAAAAATTAAAAATACATATTGTTTAATTATACATATTGTTTTTTTTTTTTTTTGCTATAATAAAATCGGCTTTGTTTTTTTTTTAACCAAATATCTCGAAAACGGTTTCTTATAAACTTTTAACAAGAAAACCCTTTTTGACTAAAAATGAAAAAATTTTTTAAATTTACTTTAAAATGTAATACAGAGCCGTCCAAATTTGTGTTGTTAAAATAGAAAAAAGACTGTAGGGGGCCCCCCTACAAGAAAGACCCTTTAATAAGATTAATTGAATCCGTTATCCCAAAAAACCCCCCCGCCCCTTTTTCCCCCCAATAAAAAGTTTTTTTAAAAAAATAAAAAAATTTTTTTAAACCCTTATTTCGGCAACCTTCAATTTTTTATACTTTTTTTTTATTTTACCCATACTGAAGAATATTTACACCAGAATTCTAATCACTCTAACAGAACGGAAACAAGGGGTCATACGTTCTCTATATAACCGCGCAGTTACCTTATGTAACAGTAAGGAATCCCTGCAGGATGAAATAAGTAATATAACTAGGGATCTTAAGCAGAACAGCTACAATGAGAGACTGGTTAAGGAAAAATTGACAAATATCAAGATAAGACAAAAAACTCTAACTTGAACAAGACTCCATGGGACCAAATATTTATGACAATTTCGTGTATTAAAGGAACTTCGGCAAAGATTTGCAGAATTGCGATTAGGTATAATATTAAAACGACATTTAAATCCCAAACGACTTTAAGAAATATTCTTACTAAGACGAGGCCAAGAACACAAAAAGCATACAAAACGCATGATAAAAACACCGCATACAATGGTCGGAAGCAAAATTTATTCATAAAAAACCCACTGGAAAAAAAGAAAATTTAAATAAGCTGTTATAATTGCAAACAACCAAAATGTATTTAGCAAACTTAGTGTCGACATTCCGAATATCTGGCAGCCGTTACTGAACTGTAAAAAACGGGTCAAGCTTCGGTGAACAACGGGTAGTATTATAAGTCGTAGTTTTTAAGAATAGTTTTCAGTTATTACTAAAACGGTTGAAGATACTTCACCAACCGAAACGTTGTATATCAATCAACAAATAAAGACAACGGTTGTCCAAGATTTTAGTGTTACTGAAGCCATAACATTGTCAAACATAAAAATATGTTGGTTTTATTTTATAGACTAACCACAAGTTCTAATATAATTAAAATTTAAAAATATCAATTGGCAAATATTAATAAATTAAAATAATAATTGTTAAGTTAAACTTTACTAATTTAATTAAAAACATAGTTACTTTAAGTAATATTTATAATGTATAGCTACGACAATAATACTGCCTGTAAACCCAATTAGACGCTGTCAGCTGCAAACGTTTCCACAATAAATCATATTTCAGTTAATAAATTAAATGTCTCTATTAACGTTTTAAATAGGACTATTTTAGGTTGACGATACGACCATGCCATGTCATTCATTAATGAATAATAAATAAAATTATAAAGAAGGGTGTCTTGACGTTTAAGATTAACACGATTTTAAATATTTGCGGTAAAATAAAAAAAAATATGTACTTTATAGAAAATCAAGATATATAAAAAAACGTTTTAAATTTAATTAGGTAGAAAAATTGAAAAAAAAGTCTTTGTACGGGCTAATATCTCCGAAGTTAGTAAATGGAGAGGAAGACGTATTTACGCATTTACAAGTTTTTCACCCTTGCAGAGGTGGCTTCAGGGGTTGTACCCAAAAATTCTTAATGGAATCCTATGTCTGTATGTAGCTTATTTTAAAGGCCTTTAAGAAACAAACATTGCTGCACAAATTAGAGGTCTCTACGATCACCCGTTTCCGAATAATAAGGGATTATTAATAAATACCCGTGTGGAAGAAAAGTTTTAATTTTTATTTTATGGGATATTTAACATGACTACCACCAACCTCCTAACAATTATAGAGTTTATTTTAAAATTCTGCTCTTACGTTTGTCAGAATTATAGTGTTAGTTTGTAGTGTTATAGTGGCGCACACACCCGTGATTCGTTGTCGTTGTTCTTGCAAGTTCTCTGGTTTCGTTGCAAATACCCTCTTCTTTACATAAACCCAAAAGAAGAAGTCAAGGGAGCGAGGTCCGGGGCTCTTGGTGGCCATTCAATAGGTCTTTAACGCCCAATCCAGCGACCAGGAAATTCCTTATCTAGGTATTGTCTTACAGTTAAATGAAAGTGTGGAGGTGCCCCATCCTGCTAAAAAATTGGATTATAGTCAAAAGCATTATTCCCAATAGTAGCTACAATTGCAGGTGTAATAGCTTTTTCTAAAAGTTGTAAGTATAAGTGTCCGGTAAGATTTCCTTTAATAAAAAAGAACCAATTACCGTATTACCGAAAATTCCGGCTCGTACGGTTAATTTCTCAGGATTTTGTGTATGGCCTTCTTTAATCCATCGAGGATTTTGATCACTTCAGTATCGACAATTGTGTCGATTAACTAAATCATTAAAAACAAGCTAGCTTCGTCACTAAAACATATCCGATAGAGGTATTTTGGTTGTGTGTCAAATAAATGTTCCATAGTTTCAGAAAACTGCAGCCTTCGACCTGGGTCATCTTCACTAAGTTCAAGAACTAAAGGGATGAATTTATGCTTTAATGCACTGTTGATGTACCTATGGTACCTACATCGGCAGCTATTTCGCGCATTGATTGCTTTGGTTCAATGGCAATTGTACCCAAAACTTGTATTTAAAGCTCCTCGGTTTTAACGGACTTGCAACCGGATCTTGGAGCGTCTTTTACGCTAAAAGTTAAATACATTTTTGCACAACACTTTTCACATAACTAGGAGGAACTAGTCTTTCTAGAAAATAGTATATTTCATTACCAGTAGGGAAATGACGATTTTTCCGTGCGCGCGTGACAAATTCTGCTGCGCCTCACACTGGAAGTCATGCAAGAACGGAAAAATCCATTTCTGGACTGTAATGAACGATATTTTTATTATACTTAGGTACCTGAAAACAACATAAACAAAAAACATCGCAAAAAATGATTTAAGAAAATTGCAATTATTTATTTTTATTTTTAAAACTGTAAAACAAATTAACAAAAAAATACAAGCTAAATAAATTTAAAAATAATTTTGGACGGAACCGTTATGTATTAATTGGTTATATTTATTGTACAAATTTGAAGCGAATGTTCGTGTTTTGGTTCTCTTGATTGACTGTTAAGATTTTGTAGTTTCCAAGTTACAAGGCTAAACAACTTTTGGGATACTTCAATTTTTCTTTGTATGGACTCCTCTATATATTCTTATGCTACATTGGAAGAAAGCCATCCTCCGTGTCTTTTCAAAGTGAGCAAATCACCGCCGCTTTTACCAACATGGTAGCCGAAGAACGCCTTAGCCCATGTCCGGTATATTCTTCGTGATTTTTAGTTTTAAATATTTTAGTTTTAATCCACTGATAGTATGGCACCAACATGTTGAGCGTAACATCTTTGGTTTTGGTATGCAACAAATAAACTTCTACTCTCCAAATTTTTAGGGCGGAGATCTGCGTATTTACGGTAAAGTGTACAGGGATTGAATTTGCAATTTTCATTGGTAATGGTAAAACTTCTTGACCTGTGAGTTTCCATCTCGTAAAACACGACAAGAAACGCCCATTATCTTCCACATGTCTAAACTCAAACGTATTAAATCATCTCTGCGCATGCGCCGAAGATGCAAACACTAAAATTACTTTTGCTAGTAGATATTGTCCATCTGAAGCTTCACATAAAAATTTGGTTACTTGTTCTGATGTAAGAACCTTGGATTTCTTTGGTACATATCCTACAGCTTCTCGTTTTAAAAAAGCGATAGTTTTTGGATATTGGTTGTAGTATTTTCTTTTATTGCCAAACAACTTTTAACATGGAGAATCGATCCATAATTCTTCATAGATTTGGCTTTTTCAGAAAAATAAACTAAAAGAATATCGTCACTCACAATTTTGATTCTTTTCTGAGTCCGCCATTTGGTAAAAATGTGATATTTATGTTCATATCTCAACCTGGAATTCACTGGTAATAAATCTGCACTCACTTCTGCCGCTTGTTGTAATATAATATCGGGAATATCCAGATTTTCTTCCAAATCTGAATTCATTTTTGGAAAATGGCATAAATTTCACTGACAGAAAATAAAATATGTCATTAATAAATAAATCGTTGTTATGAACAGTTTCCATGGATGTGAAAGCGCATGGAAAGAGGGATCGGGAAGAAAAATTCCGTGCGCTGTTCTGAAAATGTCATATTTACTGTATTTTATACACAGTTAAAAATGTAGTATTTTCAGGTAAGTATAATAAAAATATCATTAAACAATCTTGCTGTCTCATGATTATTTTGATTAGCTTGTCCATACAAAAAAATAATTTTAACTTTGTCTTTATTTGCGCGAACCATATCAAAACGTATAAAATCACAAATTTTATTAATGCCTTTTCAGTGTTACTGTCAAACTAGAACAGCATAAACGGATAGTGCTGAAAAGAGATAATAGAAGAATGTCGTAAAAAATTATTTACAAAACGTGATAATACATTTATTTTTTGTTGAATAAATTTTTGTTTAAGATACTGAATTAGAATAAGCATTACTGACGTCAGCAAAACTATGAAAAAAATATTCGTGGAGTAGAAAAGATCGTTAATATGAAAGAAAAGAGTTAATGCTAGCACTGAGCACCGGGTACTCCAGATTTATTTTATTACTCATGACCTTAACTGACTATGTCTTTATTTTTACTATTCTAACTCACAGACTTAATATTTATATTCACTATGCAGTGTAGTCTTGCTTCAAAGTTTTTTTTCAAAAGTTAACATTACCTTGTTCCACCCTTATTAATTGTAAAAAATATTGCTTTTTTACTTAAATTAAAATTAAAATTTACTTTTATTTATTTAAAACCGTTTATACCAAAATAAAGGATATTAGAGTGATTATTTTAAAATAAATTTTATGTAACGCTAACCTTAAATATCAAGAAAATGTAACACAATAAAAATGTAAGGTTTTTCTAAAGTCACCGAAACCAGAAATCCGTGCTCTATCTGTTTAAGGTTAAAATTGAATCAGACTTCCCAATATAACTGTTCGTTTCCCGCCTGTCAGACTACAGTAAATATACGGTGGCATTCGGAAAAATGTGACGGGCTTATTAAATTTTATTTATTGAGTTTGGTGAACGTGTATTAAATTGTTTTAAATTTTTTACAAATCCAGGACAATTTCAATGGAAAACTGTTAAAAATATATTACATTTGTATGGTTAAAAGTAATATATACTAATACAGGGTGGGCCAAAAGTAGGTAACCTGTTTATTTTTCAAATATTGTATTTAATAAGTCCAGTATAATATTTTTTTAAACAATAACAAAATCATATTCCTTGGAGAAATCTGTAAAAAATAATGTCTCGTAGAAGACCGCCTTCTTCTTCTTAACACAGCCTTTCTCTAATTATTACATTTTCCATCACTAACGTCAACGTTTCTATTGGTATTGCCCGAATTTCATTTCTAATATTGTCTTTTAGTTCCTTAAGTGTCCGCAGTTTATTTTTGTATACTTTTTCTTTTAGGTAGCCCCAGAGAAGGAAATCGGGCGCCGTTAAGTCGAGCGATCTTGGAGGTCAGTTCAGGTCGCAGTTTCGAGAAATAATTCTGTGAGAAAACGCAGGTCTCAAAAGGATAAGACTTTGCCTAGCAGTGTGGCATGTGGCACCGTTCTGTTGCAACCATAAATTCTTGGGGTTTTGTGAATCTGGAAATAAAAATTTCCAAGCATGATTTGGTACTTCTCCGCATTGACGGTCATTGCGTTGCCTTCATTATCCTCAAAAAAATATGGCCCTATCACTCTAGTTGAAGTCATTTCATACCAAACAGTTACGCGAATTGGATGCAGCGTTTTCTCTTGAATTATTAATTAATTGATGAATGAAATCAGGATTTTCTGCAACAAATTGTTGAAGTACTGCGCTATACTGTAGACGCTGTTGTTTCTTGCAAGGCTTAATTTCATGACCTACCTGTATTCTGTGAGAAAAAATTGCAAATTATGTTTTAATATCCGTCCCAGGCTGATCCTGGTCCATTCCAGTTCATTTGATCGTCTTCTGGTTGAAATTAAAAGATCATCATTTACACTCTCTCTTACTCGCTCGATATTGTCTGGAGTTCTAGCTGAACGTGGTCTACCTGTCTTAGAGCGATCTCTTATGCTTCCCGTTTCTTTAAACTTAGCGACAACAGCACGAATTAATTTTTTAGTGGGAGCATCTCTGGTATTAAAATGTGCACGGTATCGACGCTCGGTTAAAATTATTGACTTCTGATTAAGAAAATAAAATTCGACAATTTTGTGCATTGGGGAACTAATAGGTGCTCCATTATGAATTTTTCAAGTTTCTTAACAATTCTGAAACAAAATAAAACAATTAAAGAAGAAGAACAAAAAGTAAAAGCGCTTAAAATGAATATCGAATCCTAATTTTTTAAGCGATTTTGTTAAGATGTGTTTATTTACAATCGGCAGTGTACAAAGTTTATCTGCTCATTGGTGGAAAAAAGTTTGCCGTTCATTGAAGATGTATTATTTTCGCTGGTCAACACGACTTTTCGCCGTTAACTTAGTTTTATTTTTTCGATATCCCTCGGATAAGTTTTACCAAAAATAATAATGAAATATTATATTTCATAGAAAAATCTAAATATAAGATAAACCATAGGCTTGACATAATTTGTGATGATATATTGAAAAAAATAGTAACTGGCCTTATACTCGTATATCCAAAAAAAAGATTGTTATTTGTACCCTGATGCAAAAAACCATCAAATTTCATAAAAAAATTATTATGGGATGTATATAGGTGTTGAGAATATTCTTTAGATGAACATGAAAAGGCAAATCATCCTGGAATCTCATATAATTTATGGGTTGATCATTGCTAAAACCAATAAGATTATTTCTAAATTATTTGCTAGTTTATGGGGTACTCTATGAGTTATAAAGGTTTTTTTATTTTTATTCTATGATATTTTATAATGGTAGGTTTGTATGGTTTTATAAAAGATTCTATGCATAATGGAGATTTAATAAAATCTTATAATGCAGAGCAGATTTTATTTCGATAAAATTTCATTAATGTAACCTAAAGAGTTTCTTAATTAAACACCCCACTGGTGCTCTTGGATGAAGTGGAAAACTACTAAAAATGTTTCTACAGCCTCACTTTTTGCAGTTTCTTTTGCTAGTACTACCCCAGATAAGGTTTTTACTTCTACACCATAGTAAGATTCAAAACATGAAAAGGATAATAACATTATGGGCATATTGAAATAGGAAAAAAATTATAAAAGGAAAGTATCATTAAAATACCCCACAGAGTAGGCCAACTAAGGGTATAAAGAGGGTTTTCAAAAACCGGGGACTTTGTCTGATGGAAGATTTCTTGGCAAGAATTAAGACAAAAATGTTATGAAAATATAATACCAATGGCTCTTTTTTATGATAAACCTAGTTTGTGCAAAAAAAAAAAAGAAAAGGGATTATTTACTGTCAAATTGCATTTTTCGATTTAAATGAAAGTTGCCAAAGCCAGAACACTGACCGAAACTGATGATAACCTCCTGTTACTAATATGAACAAGTACTGTTATTTAGCTAAACATTTTTGGAAAAAATATTTTTGATAATTTGGTAGGTACTTACACTCTACCTAGTTTTACTTAAAAAAAGTTACTCTTAACTAAACTTATAAGCTCAAAGGTTTTTCTGATGTTTAAGTTAAACATACAAAAGGGTAAATGGTTAAAATTATTAAGTAAGGGTACTTGGTTACACTTACGGCCGAGTGATGATCGCGTTGGTAAATTTAGCAATGGACTTAGCAATTGTTAAAAGTTAACAACGGTTTAGAATGTTTAACAAAATGTCACATTTTGACAGGTTGCCTACTAAAATCATTGAATAACACTGACAATGACGTTTTGTTAAACATTCTAAATCGTTGTTAACACTTAACAAATTCTAATGTCGCATTCTAATAAATCGGATTATCACTCGGCCGTTAGTCGATCTAACCAATCCGATTAACTTAAATACGATAAAAAAATGCGATATATATATTAAATTATATTTAAATAATAATTATTATTAATTTTAATTAATATATAAAAATTAAATATTATATATCATATCCAATTGGGTGTCAAAAATTTAATTAAACGCTAAAAATATATCCCGTTTTTCAGGCGATTTTATTCGAGTTCAATGCAATCCCAATTCTTTTTAAACGATTTTACGTGATTTGGAAAGGATTTAAAAAATTACAATGAAAAAATAAGCTGACCAAACTGCTACTCTTGTAATACTTTTTTACACTTTAAAACATTAAGGAGAAATTTTGTTTTGATGTAATATTAAAAAATATTTTACAACAAACGAACTGATTTTGAGGCGATATCCATTTTTAGTTCTTGTTTTAACTTTTAAGTTAAGAGTCTATTCGCGCCGCGAAAATTGGATCCAATTTGGGGTTCGGGGCATAATGTTTTTTAAAAACGGTATAAGTTATCGATCTGAATAATTTTCAAAAACTATATGATAGCCAACACTTAAATCTAGGCTTCTGCTATAATAGTTTTTTAAATTTGGATTCAGTTTTTAATATTTCCTTGAGTGAAAGTCACCCTAAAATCGGCTATGTTTAGATATATTTTCTCTTAACTCGACTCATATTTCAAAAATCCGTTACAGCAGAGGCATAGATTATTTCCTTACCTTTAAAATGGTGTATAATTTATGTCATTTAAGTGAAAATAGTTACCGAAAACGTTATCTCCTGTAGGCTTGCAATCGGAAACAACATCGCATCGATATACCGAATTTGAAAAAAGCTAATTAAAATATAATTTTTTTAATGCGGCTATACGAAAATTGTGGTAGTGGGAGTTTGTTAGTCTCTGCCCACATCTTCGCGTCCTTTTGCCCGACCCCTAAGGTGTAGCGTAAATGCACTCTTAATAATTTTTAACGGGACTGGATTAGTATAATTAAAAGGAAACATAATTTTGGAAAAATATTTTATTTAAAGCAATGACACCACATTAGATTATTCGAAATTAGCTATATAAATGTAATATTCCATGTTTAAATGGAATTTTAGTGGTATTTTTTAATGAGACTTTTTTCAATTTAACTACAAAATGCATATTTCTGAAAAAGGATTAACTAATTGAAATGCAGTGTGATTGGTTTAACAAGTTTATGGCTCGATTCGTGGTAAGTAGATTTTATTAAAACCTCCATTAACAAGCTATTGTGTTAATATCGTTTTTGGTGTGTAAAATCACGGGTTGAAATAAAAAACTAAAATTTTAGACACCCGGCATGTTCTCTTCGTATTGTTTAAATCACAGCTCGTTAAGTGTCTCATATTAGTTTCTTAGTTTTTTTAATTACTAGAAAAAGAAAAATTTACTACTGTAGTAAGTTAGAATTTGTCATAATGTTAGTTAGAATTTTAAGATCTTATATATTTTTAATGCAATGTCTTTAAAAAGGCATAAACTAACAATTGTTTGTAATATTTAATGTATACAAAAAATATTTTAACTATATAGGTTAAAAAACCGAACGACATTTTTTAACATATAACTGTTAAGTTTTAAAACACAATTAGGAAATTACTATTGTAGCTATTTTAATAGTTTAGAAAACTCTATAATTGTCATATCCTTTTTTATTGAGACTTGATCCTCATATCAAATTAAAACTGTTAAATTACATATTTGTCTACATTTTAATAATAATGCACTTTGTTTTTGAAACACCTCACCTATTTGCAGAGAATAAATTTAAACCTTGTACATAACCAACAGCAAATATATCGTATAACGAAAACAAATTTCTAATATTATACGACATAGAAGTAAAAGGTTTCTTGTCAAAAAAGTTTTATTTATATTTGGTTAAGTTACATTCTGATTTCAGTATACCGGGTGGCAAGGAAATTAATGCGATTAATGCGTTTTTTAATAAAATTATAACGCTTTTAAATTTAAGATGATCTATTATGTCACATATGCTGATTTTGGATAAATTAACATTCTCCTATCACTTCTTGTTTAAACAGAAGTGTCGTAAATGTTTATATTTTAAATGAAACACTTTGTATATTTTTCAAGATTCGAATTATACACACCTCCAAAACCTCCCAAAGGTATTTTTTCAGCCTTTCCAAGAACCTTGAATTCCACGTGCCCCTCGCGCCCCCAGGCGGCTAGAAGTCCCCCCTGGGGGTTAGGTGAATTTGGTATGTGCATATTCGAATTCAGCAAAACCAAACCAAAACCCCCGAGTACCAATTTCTGCGGATTTTCTGCATTTTGGCAGGTTTGCTGTATGCAATGCACTTCTAGAGGCGCTTTATGGACCCGCGATGCATTTTCGCCTCTTCCGGAGCATAAAAAAGGCAAAACTTTTTTCCTTCGGTCGTTTTGAACAAGATGCAAAAATCCGCATTCAAATCGGACCTTGACGAGAAAATTTATTTATTTTGGGGTAAATCGTTCTACATTGCCTGGTCTAGATTAAAAATGCCACACGACCACACATTATGTAGTTATATGGAAAAACAAAGGGTACATGTCTAAAAAAATTATAAGGTTAAGATAAAGGACTTTATAAACAAAAAGGTTAAGAAAGATACGCTTAATTTAAATCTAATGTTCAACACACAGTGGGCCATTATTTTTTTCCTCGAAAAGGGCGGTAGATATAGAATACAATACATGTTTTATATCGGGTTGGCTTGTAGAATTTAAATATTTAAAAACATTACCTCTGTTTCCATTTTAAATACCCAAAATTTACGCCACTTCCTGTTAATCCGAAAGTGATAGGTAGATGTTATTATATTTAAAATCGGCACCTGAGAACAAAATATGTCATGCTAAAATTTAAAAGCAATATGTTTTCATTCTAGAAAATAAAAGCAGTTTTTATTATTTTAAACTTTAGGTGTCAGCATTTTTTCGATAAACGACTTGTTTAATAAAATAGAACACAAAATATTTTGCTTACCAATATTTTTTCTTAAAAAGTAATGTAAACAACAGATATGAAAATAATATTTTATATGGCAGGACAATTATCATTTCTTGCAATCTGAAATAACAATTTTTTGAACTTGCTTAAAAAGAGTATTTGGAGCGCCCATGCTTCGTATTAAGAAAAGGCAGGAATTTTTCAGCGCCACTTGTTGCCTTATCTGATTGAATAATTTATTTTTCTTGCATTTCGCTGATTTTTCAACCTTATATAGATATTTTAAAGGACGATTTAAAATGTCCTATTTAAAGGAAGTATTTTATTAGAAATTTCATCTTATTTACAGGGAAGGAATAAATGTAAAGTATTAGTTTTTTTTACAAAATCGTAGACTCATTTTAATTTTTTTTAGTCATTAAATTTATTAAATTAAAATGTCTACTCACTGTACATAAAAGAAAATTAATATTCTTGAAATAAATTTATTCTAGTGTTGGTTATTACGGCTGTTATATGACAAATATTTGTTCTCACTGGAATTTGCCTGAATAATGTTCTTCATGGACAAAACAGACAGTTTCATATTATATTCACATGCAAAATAGGGCCAGCGTATACAGTAAATAATAATTTTAACGACCACAATATCGGTAAACGTGAATAGAAATGACAATGCTTTAACTATAAATGCAATAATTATGAAATAAAATTCTTTGAACACATTGTTAAAAGTCCATAGAATTGCATCGAATAACACATCGTTGCACCTAATTTACATTTTTTAAAATTATTTACCAAATACATTTCTAAGCCATAAGCACTGGTAAGTCTTATTGACAAGTACCAGAGGTGAAACTATTTAAGCTACTGACAAAAAGTCTGTCAAAATATTTTTAAACATTTTATTTTTAAAAAACAGGGATCCGTTCAGAAACTGATTGAATTTTATAAGCGATCCTACTATTAAAAAAGAAGTAAATTTCTGGTATCAGCTAATGGTCAAGTCTCTCAGACCTTTAATTTTTTGTAGGGCATTTCAAGGTCAAATCGCAACCAAACTTGATGGGGTCAAACTGACCACATATTCGTACTCGGCGACCCCAAAAACCTAAGTATACACTGTTTAAATTTGGTTGCAATTAATTTTGCATATTTGAACTTTGAATGCCCTTGACCTTGAACTGATGAGGTCAAACTGACCCCGGATTCGTATTCAGCAACCCAAAAAACATAAAGAGACAATGGCCAAGACTTCAGGACCTTCAACTTTTTATAAAAACATTTTCGCTCTTTCCAATATGTAAACTTAAAAACAAAGTATAAAATTCCAAAGTTTATAAAAAATATTTCCTATGTTATTGAAACGTAAAATAGCAATATACGATATACAGTGTGTCCGCTTAAGTTCTGCACATATGGGAAACTTTTTTAATATAAATTTTACAAAAAAAAGTTACTTTTTATAAAAGTTCTGATTACTGAAAAAATAATATTAGACTATTCAAACTAAAGATAGTTTGTACAGGATGATCAAAAATTTAAAAAAAAATCAAAATTGACCTAAGAGAAAAGTACCCTTAATTTTAATTTTAGAGCAAAATGAAATAAGAAAATGTTAATTGACATTAAAAATTATGTATGTTTCTACTTTAGTAGACAATTATTGAAAATAAATTTGACATTTTAAAAAATATAATTTTTGAAATGATTTATAATTAATAATTGTATTTATTATGCAATTTAACAATACAATAAAATTATTATGATAAAATTAAATAATAATTTATTATATATATGTAATTTTAAATATGCCTTTAATTTAAAACTTTTAAAGCATTAATTAACTTTATTGTATTTTATATATATAATTATATAATATTATTAATAATATAATATAAATATTTATTATATTATATTAAATTTAAGAGGAGACTAGCCCGTTGTCAGAAGTGTCCTGTGAAATGCAACACTAATTGTCTTCAGTGCTTGAAGTTGACGGAACTAGGAAAAAATGGGTTAAACATCAAAAAACACGGCACTCACTGTACTCTCGTACTTAGGCATCAATTCTTCGTGGGCAGCCATAAAGATTAAAAAACTGTTGCTGATGGATACCAGGGACCTATTACTCAGGATACTTTACAAATAGTATTTAACCCTTCACATCTTTATATAAGTTTTCAAAATCCAAACAGTAGTATTTTAAATAACATGAGACTAAAATAATTATTGTTTGTTAATTTATTAGAAAATGCTAAATTCAATTCTATAATTTGGAATTAGAGTTTTTAACTTTTTTATTAAACATACTCTTGGAAATATGTATCGTAATAAAATAAAACAAAAATATGGTTAAGAAAAACGCTTAATATGACTTTAACGTTAACAAAATTTTTTTTCATTTTTTTTTTTGAAAAGCTTTAGCTCCCTTCTTTTAAGGATACCATCTCTGATAGATAGAAGTCTTAACTTCATAACACTTTAGTTTACTATATAAAGCATTATTATAATATCAAATATGCTTGTACCAAGCTAATTGTGTAAAACTTGCCTAATGTGTCAACAGGAATGGTTAAAAAATCAGAATGCATAAATTGGTTTAATATGAGCTGTGTTTAAAAATCAAGTTTTATCTAATTCAGAAACCTATTTATTGTCAGACTCAATTCATAAAAGACCTCGGTACCATCAGCATTGGTGGATATTTAATTTGCTTAAATGAGCTATTGGGCTGACTTGAATTGTGGGTATTATAAAAAGAATAAAAAAGTAAGCAAATAGATTAGAAATTTGCTAAGGGTCACTTGATTATACGGCAATAATATTTTAGTTTTTGGTTATACATTTGTACTTAATGGAGTAGACTTAATACAATTCCAAAAATATTTAATGTTTTCTAGGATTTTTTTTCAAAGAATGTTTGGTAATAATTGTATAATTAGTATTTCTTGTAGTTTTTTAACAATAACGCAATAATATTTTTTCATTTTCATGAACTAATAACCGCGTTAATATATAACTTTTTTTTATTAACAACTGTAAAAAACATTTTGAAAATTTTTTATTTGCTTCAGCAAAAACAGTGCAGTATAAAACATGTCCCAATTATTTAAATATTCATAATTAGCCTTTAAGTAAGTAGGTTTTGTTAATTGCAAACTTGATGCAGTCACTTCTGCCCTGTCAATAATGAACAATGGAACACAAACTTTTAATAGAAGATGGAGATGTATTCGATTGACCAACTGATCTACTAAAACATCAGTATTTTTTATCTTTGGACAGTTCAGGCTAAAACCTAAGTACTAACGTACTAATTTGCTTGAATTTATACTAGAATTAATCGGTAATTTTATTTTTTACGCCTCTAAGGCAGCGCTTAAACCATTGGAACGTCTAAAAAAGTTACCTTGTAATGTGTAGTTCTTTTGATGCGCTATTTATAACGAAAGAAAAAAAAAGGTTATTAAAAAATACCAGTTTTACTATATCTTTCATTTAGTAAGGTAAAGAAAATACATACTAATTTAAATTTAGATAATTATCGAAGCCTAAAAATCCTTAAGTTAAAATAGACGAGTTTGGTATATTACTAGAGACAATCATTTATTAACCGAAATATGATTAATGTAAAGATGTTTTGAGTTGACAGGATCTAGTTCAGTTTACCAACAGTTCTCGTTATTCTCTATATTATTACTTATACCCATTGTTTTCCCAGACATAAGCTAGATTAACCTGATCCAACCGTAAAGCTACATAAGAGGCTTTTGTTTTGGTGACGTTTAATAATATTTTTTGTTTTGCTGCTGCTCTTGTGAGAAATAATTGGAAAATTAAAAATTACATTATATTTCTGTAGTAAACTATTCCTTAGGGTATTTTATGCGGTCAGCGCATTACTGTTACTTTGCACAAAGCTGGAACATTATAGAATTACTTTTAATATTAGTAAAAATGTGAAAAATAATGTTTTTTAATTTTACCCATGCTTCTAAAACTAAAAACAAATAAAAAATTAATGTTGTATATACTATGCCATCGTAATATCATTATAAAACGTCGCTTTTAATAGTGGGCTCGTTTGTAAGACTTGTCAAAAATATAAGTTATGCCCAAAATGATCAAAAATTACCCGGAATTTTTTAAATATAACGAAAACGATTTAACTATTATTTGCTATGTATTTCATTTTTTCAAAATAATCTTCAGTGCAAGCAACACACATATTCCAACGCTTTTCTGCAATATGATGTTTTGGTTTAAATAATCAGGTGCAAGATAAAATGTGTGAGCAGGTGGATTGTCGTGGTGAATAAGTTGTTTTTCCACAATTTTGTCCTCTGGCGACAAACGTTTTTCCCCAAACCCGTTAATACGCTCAAACATTTTTTTTGTTAACTAAAAGCATGAAAAAAGTCTTAATTTTGGATTTTTTTTTAAACCCTGGCTAGTCTGATAAGCTGTAGGAGTTGGCACACAAAAACGTGGCTTGTCGATTGAGGCAATAGGTTCGCTTTCACTACTGCAAGCAAAAGTCGACTCTATTGCGGCAGGTGTAAACAACATCTACACAGACGGTTCGAAAACAAAAGAAGGTACAGGATGTGGAATCTATTCTAGATCTCTAAACTTAAACATCAAATGAGCTATGGGTGAGTTGCCAAGTGTCCTCCAAACTGAGCTCACAGGCATAACCATAGCTGCAAAAGAAATAATCAGTAGGCACATCACTGATAAGGTCGTGCTTATCCATACGGATTGCAGACAAGCACTACTAGCCCTGAGGAGACCACGCTACACCTCAGGTCTGGTACTAGAATGTCACCGTGCCCTTGCGGATGCTTCTAGCAGGAACGTGGTCACCCTCTGCTGGACCAAAGGACACGCTCACTCCAAAGGCAACCGCATTGCTGACTCGTTGGCCAGAAAGGCTGCCGGGACCAAACCTTTTGTACCCGAGCCTTTCGTAGGTCTGACAGGGTCTGCGATGAAGGACCTTATCAAAAGACACTCTTCTCAGCAGTTTACAAGACGATGGGATGAAACAGTAAACTGTAACTTTTCCCGGGAGTTACTGAACTATGATACAGATAGAGATACAGCTAAACATTACTTGGCAATACCTAGGGCGAACCTTCGCCTAATCACGAGCGTTCTGACCGGACATTGTCCATTACGAAAGCACCTTTTTAGAATGGGTATAAAT
>JAHBCN010019038.1:0-16499 GCA_019359885.1 Listronotus oregonensis
TACAAAAAGATGTTTAAAAAAGGGGTTGTCGTACCCAAAAAATTCTGTTGATAAACCTATCAGTATTTAAAACTGGGAATAACATAAACATTGTTATTATATAAAGATTTAAAATATGTATTGCCTTATCAAGCCAATTCACTGTTTTTCTTATGTAAAAAAGTGTATTTAATGAAATATTATCGTTATTCAAAAGTCACAATACAAACCGTATATGTTTAAACAAGTGTTCATAGGCTAAAAATTATTACTTTTTTCTTTAAAAAAAATTTAAAAAAACCCAAAACGGTTTTTTAGATTTTTTAAATGACTAGACAGAAATGATTTTAAAACATGTGAATGTCTTCTTTCTTCGCTATGGGATGATTTTAAATTATTTGGAGATGTAAATGGGGTGAAGATTACCAGTCAATTCAGTTAGACCTGGATCAATTCGTAGAACTGTTAACAATAATTTCTTTAGTCTTAATTAAATTAAAAGAAATACCTTTTTCTTGACATAGGGTTACTATTAGATGTAGGTATGTGTCCATTGTCATAATGATTCTTTATTGGAGCATCTGAAGCAATTTAATGCCTTCAGTACAATGTCCGTAAGATGTGATTCCTGTTTAGCGTATGAAAAGTGATTTAAATAATTTTTAGTGGCTGCACGTCACCTACTTAAATTTTAAAACTCTTTAAAATTCACATATCCGTAAGAATCGGAAGCCATTTTTCATTAAGTGTGTTGTGTAAAAAATTTAAATTTTAAAAATTCGTCAAGATTGGTTGGAAAGTTGGAAGGGGCTATTTTTAAAATTTGCTGTTTAATTAATTGTTTTAAGGGAAAAGGGTTAAACGGATTTGGCCTGGGGGTTTTCCATTTACTTGGGGCCTCGTAATTTTTTAAAAAACCAAGCTTAGTAGTCTCCAACTAGGTCTTTAATTTTTTTTTTAAAATTTCTGCTCAAAAAAATCGGCCTGTTTTTTTTATATATATATATATATATATATATATATATATATATATATATATATATATATATATATATATATATATATATATATATATAAATTTTAAAAAAAGTTATGCCTATTTTAAAATTTTTAAGGGGATAGAGGGCTCAAAATAAGTCGAAAAAACCAAAAAACATATGAGTCAAAAGTTAATTTTTTTTAGCCCTTTTCAAGTTTAAAAAACCGTTTTTTTCAAGCGGCGGGTCTCCCTTGAATTTGTGATTTTTTGACTGTTTACACTTTTTTTTGGGAAAATTTTATTCTTTTTTTAAAAAAAATTCCTGCACCTTTTTTAATATTAAATTTAAGTAAAAAAAAATCAAAAATTTTTTGGTTTTTATTTGAATTAAAAAAAAATTGTACTCACCCTAAGAATGCTTAATATCCATTTTAAGAAAACAAAAAATTTTAACTTTTTTTTTTTTTAAAAAAAAAAATTTTGTGCCCCCATTCGTTTTCATCAGTCTTTAGTAAATTTTCCCTCCCCTTTTAAAATTTTAAAAATACCGGAATTTTTTCCCCCCCCCAAAAAAAAACAAAAAAATTTTTTGGGTTTTAAAACTTCTTTTCGACTGACTTCCAAAGGTATCGCTCTTTTGCCAAATTTTTTTTTAATTTTTTTAATGGGGGAACAATTTTAAAAATCATTATTTTTTTTTAAAATTTTAGACTAAAAATTTTTAAAAATTAAAATTTTTTTTAATTTTTAAAAAACTTATTGGAAAGAAAAGTTTCAGTTGTTGGTTTAAAAAAAATTCTTTCAAAGGATGACTTTTTTAAAACGTTTTAAAAAAAAAAACAAAATTTTAAAAAATTATATAAACTTTTGACTTTTTTTGAGCTCCACTGTCCCCTTTAAAAATTAGGATTTTTATTTTTTACTTATATATATATATATATATATATATATATATTTTTAAAATATATATATATATATATATATATATATATATATATATATATATATATATATATATATATATATATATATATATATATATATATATATATATATATATAAACGCATGACAGCTTGGTTGTTGATAGTGATGTTTCATGTGGCTTTCCATGTTGGTTTATAGGTGTTAACTATCAGTGTCTTTTTATATTTTCAGTTATCTTTGGAGAGAGAGCAAAATTTCGACCAATCGTAACAACCCCTTTAGGTAAAATTGAGGGAGGTGTCGGACTAACTGTTAACTTAAACCCTTTTTATAAATTTGAGGGTGTTCCATATGCCAAACCCCCCGTAGGAAAGTTAAGATTTGAGGTAAATATGTTTTATATTCTTTATACAACCTTTTTATTATTATAACAATTGAAAAATAATATATGGTCCATGCATATGTAACTTCACGGGCAGACTGCACGACTGTCCCAAACTGGGTAAGCTTTTAAGCTGGGTAAGCATCTGTAACATCGCTGGTTACATGCAGAGATACGATGTCTTACTTTCTAAGGCGATGAATGGCAGTGCAGCTTTACATAAAGGTTGATAAATCTATTAAATTTGAAATAAAAAATAAATATATTTGCTATATTTAATATTTTTAGGCTCCTCAGGACCCAGAACCATGGATTGGTATTTGGAAAGCAAATACCATTACACGATGTTTACAATATGATCATTTTACCCAGGATCAGAAAAAAAATTACGTCGTACACGGTAAGATAAGTTCAGCCGACACGTTGACGAAAAAGCATAGTATTGAAACGTGTAGTGTTCTCAAATCAAGAAGCAATATACAGATGAGGCGGAGAAAGTGAAGACACATGATACATTAAAAAAAAATGTTTACGTTTTACTAATATTGCTTACTATTTCATTGACCACATTAGAAAATTATATTTGAAGTTGGCATACCTACATAAACTATTCTCTGCCAGGCTTATTCTTTCCAGGTGCTAGTTTAGTCTGCAATGCCCTGTGACTTAACCTACCATTATCCTTACAACTGTGCAACTGTATTTTAGATGGTCCGAAGTAAACGTGGGTAAAAAGCATTTGATAAAAAGCTTTCCCTGCCGTTGTCCTGGTGTTTTTAACCACCACTTGTGTGACTGTTAGTCTTATAGATGTTCTAAAAAGACCTTCTGAGATCCCGCAAAAGGGTTTAGGCCTATCATTCTTTTGTCGAAGCCTTCTTTGGCTAACTTGTCTGCTTCTTC
This sequence comes from Listronotus oregonensis, assembly GCA_019359885.1. Lineage (NCBI taxonomy): Eukaryota > Metazoa > Arthropoda > Insecta > Coleoptera > Curculionidae > Listronotus > Listronotus oregonensis. The sequence continues at coordinate 3,169 of JAHBCN010019038.1, forward strand.
GTTGCCTAGGTGGCCTTTGTCAACCCAGGCTACGGTTAGCTTGTTTACCAGAGCGCATTTATACAGTCCCTAAACAGCTTCGAACTAATCTTTTTAGAGTTAATTGCCTTAATAGCCGCTTGACTGACCAAATAAATAACAATGTTTTTGCTCATTATTCTTTTACTTTTGATTTCTAGGGCATATACTGTAGTATGTTGACCATTGACGAAGACTAAATGTTTTATTTGTCCTTGGTATGTCCCCGTATATACTTGCTCCGACTCTTTGGTCTTTCATTCGTCGGTATACTATATTAGATAAGCTTTAATTGGAGGGCCATTTTCCATTCTGGTATAGCAACTTGAAAGTGCTTGTCGAAGCTATATTAGGGAGTAATTTTTTTCCGAGGTCATCTCAACAAAGATATTACCTAATATTACCCCTTGATCTTGGTCTTCCCTGTTCTTTATCTCAATATTCTTATTGCCCGACAGTGAGACTGTAGCTTTGTTTGAGCCTACATGTTATCACCTTTACTTCTCCGTATATGTAAATATGCAATGGTGGAAGATTTATCATTGCCTCTAGGGATGCCGTTTTTTAACTTTAAAGTTAATCAGTTTTTCTAATATGTTAAAGCGAGCAATAATAACGTCAGTTTATAAAAAAGGCCTTATTTTAATCCGTGAAATTAAAGGCAAATATCTATGTTGAGTATTTTTTAAAGATTTTTTAAAATATCTGTATAAAATTTGAATAACTTTTCTTACTGAAAAACATAATAAATCTTTGCCAACACGACTTTGCAAAAAATAAAATGATTAAAACGGCTTGCTATAATGTAATTAATTTTGCATATAATGAATTGGAAAAGAGTAACTTTGTATTATGCCTAATGTTTGATTTAACAAGCAAATTTGATACAGTAAGGAAAACATTTGTTTTGTATGTAATAAAGTAAGTTTTCGAGATATAAAAGTAGCAAAACTATTAATAGGGACGTAACAACGACCGTGTTTTGTAAGTCAGTTCTTGGAAATCTTTTGTTTATGTTATGTGCTAATGATCTACCTCAGCTTATAAGTAAGGAAGCATTGATCATTTCTGCAACTGACACACAAATCACCTTATCTGCAAGTATGCCAGAAGATGTAATGTATATGGCTTAGAATGTATCTTATCACAATCTGTATATTACTTTTTTAATCTAATGTCTTGTAGATTTACAACTACCTAGGGAAACTAGATATAAATGTAAAGTATTTACATAGCTACCACAAGATATTTTTTGTAGTTTAATACTTATTCTTAACCAGCTTTTGCATTATACTTTTGTATATAGGAGATGAAGACTGCCTTCATGTTAATGCATACACTCACTCTCTAAGTGAAACTGCCAATCTGGATGTGTTAGTTCACATTCATGGTGGTGCTTTTATGTTTGGTAAGGGTGGAAATTATGGCCCAGAGATTATTATGGAAAGAAAGATTGTGTTCGTCAATCTCAATTACAGATTGGGACCTTTAGGTAAGTATTTTTTATTATTACGTTTTGCGGTGATTTAAGCTTAAGTTTGCATGATTTTTATCAAAGCAATTACGTACGTTAACTTGATTAGTATTCATAAACCTTTATCTTACTATAAAAAGAAAAATCAGTTCTTTAAATTTAGATGTTTATCTTTTACTGTCGATGTCAAGTACAGCACAGTAATATTTATTGAGGTCAAAAACTGAAACGAGGTTGCCAAACTGTATTACTTTCTCTTTAACGAGTTTCTTATTCATAGGTCGCTCCTCCATAGAGAGAAAAAGTTTGCTTTATTGTTTTAATATAATACAAAAGTCACATTAATAACACAGTTCACTTTTTAATAACAATTTTGTGATGTATAATTAAAGCAAATATAACTTTTGTTACAAATTAGGAATACAACACATATCCTGACGCGGTACCTATACAACTTAAGGATGTTTATACTTACTAGGTTTTGTCTCTCTACTCGCATGGCAGCTCTAGAATATTATTTTTTTTATTTATAAAATGTGACCTGAAACCCACACCAAATCCTTTATTTATATCTTTTATTATATTTGATTAAGTTTTGTCGTCCAATCCCAAATGTAGTAAATTATCTTTGTTTTTCTAAAAACCATAACAATTTTTGTTTACTCAAAAATGTTCTTAGGCAAAAATTTCAGATTCCTCTAATTTTAAGAAAAATGTAAATATCTTTGCGAAATTAACACCACGGGACCTGGACCGAAGAGGTCTCATTTTCCAAAAAGTAGTAAGACGAGTATTCCAAATAAAACAAACTGAAACATGAATCCGCCACAAAACTATAAAACATATTTACAATTGATGATAAAGTTTAATTATTTTTACGAAAAAAAAAAACGAATAGAGAATTCGCTTTTGAAACTCTGGGAGCGCTGCAAAAAAAATCAACTTTTTTTTGCAAATTTCAAAATGAATTTTTTTTTGTTAAAGTTTTCCTTTAGGGCCAATACCATCTCGTATATATTTGGTGTAGGTTCCATATTTCACTTTTTAAATAACGAATTTTGAAAATTCCAGTGCTGCCACTGCTCTACTCTTTTTTTACTTTCTTCGTCTAACCAGAAAATAAACTGCTACATATCAAACATAGAAAGAATATTATTTTTCATTTAACCTTCTGGAAAATCTGCATATCGATCCAAAATAACATAGGAAAGACCACTTATTATCAAGACAAAGAATTGTTGCCGCAAAATAAAGTCCATTTATTTTTAAGAATAATATTATTTTATCGCGTTTTTAAATTTTCACGTTCATTTTTAAGACATCAAAAGGGTAAAAAATATTATTACATTTCTAGGCTTTCTTAGTACTGAAGACGACATTCTGCCAGGCAACACTGGTTTAAAGGACCAAGTTAAAGCTCTCAAATGGGTGAAAGAAAACATTCACCACTTTGGAGGAAATCCTAATTCAATAACCATACATGGTTTGTCAGCTGGAGGAGCTAGTGTTCATTTTCATTATTTACTTCCAGCTTCAAAAGGTAACCTGTTTTTAAATGTTATGTGTAATAAAAGAAGTGTTATTCATGAAATCCCAAGAGTATCACTGATCCAGAAGGACATTTTCAATTATCGGTTTATAACGCATCATTTATTTTCATTTATTATTAAAAGCCATAATAGGATGGACTCAGATCAATGCTATACCCAAAAAGTTAAAAATACCTTTCGTAATATTAATTTTAGAAATTTAATTATTAAAAAAATGTACATCAAACTAATAGCACGTTCAATTTTTACAGAATGATATATTTCTTATTACACCACATTTTTGAGCCTTTTACATCTTTGTAGCTTTAATAGGTTTTGTACAAAGCTTTTAATTGCTATCGAAGGAGCATTGCTTGCCGACCAAACTTGTATAATCACGTATTTATTTATGATTTTTCTGGTTTAAGCCTTTTCTCTAAAAGTGATTTTGATAATTTTAGGACTATTTCATCATGGTATCTCAGAAAGTGGTTGCACTCTCAATTCTTGGGTTCTCATGGAAAATGCTAGAGAGAAAACAGAAAAAGTCGCCAATTTAGTCGGATGCCCAACTGGCAACTCTAAGGAAATTTTAGATTGTTTAAAATCAAAGCCGGCTAGACATATCGTTCAAACTGTTAAAGAATTTCAGGTAAATAGGGTATCAAGTTAGTAAAAAGTATTGCAACGATCGGCAGAGGTATTGTTAAATTCATGCGGATACTAGCTTTTGTTTCTTAGTCTTCTATGGTTTAGAGTAACAAAGAAAACCAATATTATTCATAGTATGTTATATTTTTAAAAAGATAATTTAATATGCGATTTTTTAGATTAAAATATACAGGGTGTTCCATTTAGAAAAATGAGGTTATGTCCGATAACTTTTTTACCTGACCCCTTATACTTATTCTGAAAACGAAAGATTATTCAAAAATCATTTTAGAGAAACTTTTGTGTAAAATATTGTTCTTTTTCTCTTTTAACAAAAAAAACATAGAGTTATTCCAAAATTAACACTTTTTTGACTTTTCTCCGTATCTCTTAGGCAAGCGAAAATTTTCAAATTTTGATTTTACCATTTTAAGTTTGACCCAAAAAGAGCACATGACGCCCATATTACCTTTTTGATAGTAATAACAATTACGCTATAAAAGTGTCAAAAATGGGACACCCTGTACGTATTTAATATCTAATAAGGTTGAATCAATTTTTTAATAGGTTTTCCTATTTATCAGAATTGTTCGGCGTTTTTTTATTTTTCCTGCTACAAGTGATAAATAATTTCCCGGGCCCTAAAATCGCTTCAGCACGCGCCTGGTTAAATTTGCGTATAATGCATTCAGCGATATATTAGGGCTGTTTGTTATTTAGAAAGAGTGTACACTATTTTACACTTTTTCTACGTAAGCGCTCTTATGAAAGGTATATTTTAGGACTACTTGGGTTGGAAAAGTGTAAAATAGTGTAAATATTTCTAAATAACAAACAGACCTTTAACCCGGCGTCAAAACACTGCCTTCCGTGCTATCAGCGAATTTAAGCGGACATGGTTAGTAACTGGATGGTTGACCGCCAGGGAACACCGTATATCGGTAGGTGTGTTTTGGAGCTCAATTTAAACTTAACGTTTGGACGAAACTTAAGTCTCGTCCAAACAACATCATGCAGATGTTAATGGGAGTAGTTCATGGGTAGTAGTTATTTGTAAAACGTCCTTAGTGACACTGTTACGTTGTCTAATAGGTGCTGTGAAATGCAAAATCTGCATGTTTTGATACTTGGCAACGTTGACGGAAATGGGTTAAAAATCTAAAAACCAGGCACTCGCAGTACCTAGTACTTGGACTTCATACAAGCATTCGTAGGCTGCCATAAAGATTTAAAAAAGAACATTAGACATAACATTTCTTGCATTACTCTTTTTCCCTTATTTAATGTCCACGAAGCCTAAGTACTAACATATCATGGATGTGTGTGTGTGTGTGTGTGTGTTTAAATTCATTATATTTATAATTGTATAGTAGTCCTTGTTTTAAAAAGAGTATAACTAGTTATAATAATCAAACTAAGTAAACTGATATTTCTGCAACTAAAATTCCCTTATATTTTGCAGCCATGGCTTTACAATCCGTTTTCACCTTTTGGTGCAGTCGTAGATGGACAATGGTCCAAAAATCCATTGTTGCCAGATTATCCTTATAATCTTCTTAAACAAGGAAAGGTGCAAGACTTACCTTGGATTATTTCCTTTACGAGTGCTGAAGGTCTCTATCCGGCTGCAGGTAGAATTGTTTTCTTAACTAGTATTTAAACTTATCTCTAAAAGCGAAAGTTAGTGATTGTCAAATATTTTTGTTGCTGATCTCTTTAAATACCCAAAATAATTTATATTTTTAGATTTTTACGCTGACGAGCAGTACCTTATTGATATCGACACCAAGTGGAATGAAATAATGCCTTTTATTTTACATTACAATGAAAGTGTAGAACCTTCTTTAAAAGATGAGGTATCTCAATTAATAAGACATTATTATTTGGAGGACCAACCTGTTAATAGGGAGACTTACCCTATGTTGGTTGATGTACGTATATATTAAATTATTTCTTAGTTAATAACCCTTATTAACATTATTTTTTATTTAGTTTTACGAAAATGTATCAAATAATTGTGTTAAATAATAGAAAAAAGTAAAAAATAATTAAAATTTAAAATATTTTAACCGATATTAACATATCTTTGTAGATTTTAAGTGATAGATTATTCGTAGCTGATATATACAAGGCAGCTAAATTACACAGCGCTGCAGTCAAATCGCCAGTCTTTAGTTACTTTTACAACTACAGGGGAACTGCAAGTCTCTCAGATCTATCTGCTGGAACAACCAATAACATCGGTAAGAAAAACGTGAGTAGGCATAGCCTTACTTTAGAAATCGCCCTCCCCACTCCTTTTACTTTTGGCCCCTCCTAGTTTCCCACCCCTTTCCCTCTTACCTTCAGCCCTAACAGGATTTAGCTTACGTGGGCTAGCAGTATTTTAGAGTACTACGCATGCGTAAAAAATAACAGCTGTCACCTATTAACTGTCGTGGATTGGATCTACCTCAGAGTCCTACGCATGCGTGAAAAAATTGCGTAAATGTCAACTGTCATATCTCGGGAACCACGTGACTTATAAATGATCTGTCAAGTTAAAGATATGTAGCCTAAGGTATTTGGCCCTTGGGAACCACGTAACTTAAAAAATGTATCTTACAAGGACGAGATGTAGGTTAGTATGATGACCATCGGCTAAAAGGACACCGATGAAAAGTCATACTTGATTGATTGATTTAGACAGGCTATTTATTCTAAAATTGACAGATCATTTCTACGTCACGTAGTTCCTAAATATGACAGTTGAAAAGTAGTAGTTGACAGCAGTTACAGCCGTTTTTTTTTTTTTCATTTGATTTATGACAGTTGATAGTTGATAGGTGACACTGTCATTTTTCATGCATGCGCAGTACCTTAAAATACAGCTAGCCTACGTAAGCTAAATTCCGTCAGGGGTGGAGCTAAAGGAGAGGGAAGTGGGTGGCCAAACGGAAGTGGAAGGGACCAAAAGTGGAAGAAGTGAGTTTTTCCTGAATTAAGGCCATGCCTACTAACGTGGGTAAAGAATGAAACATAAATATATATTATTCCTAAATATCTAGGTGTGTGCCATGGAGATGACACTATGTTGGTACTAAAAATGGCATATGATTTTCCCAAGGGCGAGTTAACAACCGAAGAGGACAAGAAAATGTCACAACTTTTAGTCGACTTAACTACGTCATTTATGAAAGAAGGGTATGTATCATAAATTGTATTAAAGATCACTTGAATTTTAAAAAATTATATTTTAAATTCTTTTTTCGAATTAGTTTTTTTCTTACACTTAGTTTAACTAATTTAAGGTTGTAAGGTAAAGTAGCAAATACTTATAAACAAAAAAATATAGAGATAAGTAAACTTTACCATTTCTTTGTCAATTTTATTCTGATTATTTTTCAAATACACATTTTGCGTTGTTGTACTATTTTTATATTATAGCTTATGATAGAAACATGCTACAAAATCAAAATTGCTTGACTTACACTAAAATTAATTAAAGTTTATAATATCTGTTTTTAACAAATTTGTCCTAAGACTTAAGACCTACCATATGTGTCTTAAATGAAGGAATAGACAAAAATCCGGGAACTAACAATTTGGATGTTTGGAGGAAAAGGCAGGACCTCTGAATAAAGCAGGTTTCATAGTTTAAGTACTATAGGAAACCAAAGCCTAAAAACACAAGAGTCGAACTTTGTGTTACTCTGTTAGGAACTGTCAGAAGAGGAATAAGATTGTCTAATTCTTTAGAGCACAAGTCATTAAAAACACTATAAAGAGATAACTGCCTAATGGACAAGGAGAAAATTTTATGGTAAAATTGTGATCATTATTATGACAAATGGCCTTTTTGGGTAGAATCAAAATTGCTCAGTATTGTCGAAATAGCCATTCTCCAGATATGGGAAAGTTTTCCAAGTACGGTCTAATTTGTGATTTGTCATACACACAACTTCTACATATTAAAAGAGGAAAAATACTTTCTTTCCTTACTCTGAAAGCGGTCCGTCTAAAAATGTGTATGTTTAAGCCTATTAAGATTAGTCGTGAAAGTAGCATTCACCAGATGGTTTTTTTACTGCAAAACTTGGTCGTTCATATAAATATTTTTTTCAGTATTTACCTAAAAATTAAAATATTCTTTAAAAGTTAAACTAACCTTTTGCATTTTTAGGCTTGTATCCAAAGTTAAACTAGGTGCAGTATAATATTCTACCGGATCAACTGCAGCATTAATAGCGATTTTTATATTCCTTTTATACTAAAAAATATTGTTGAATTTAAACATGTTTAAAAATTATTTGGTAAAGGTTAAAGAGTAACAACTACAATACACATTTAGTTTTGTTATTATTTCCTGTTTTTTTCTTATGGTTTTAGAAAACCGAATATCACTAGTGAATGGACTCCATTATCCAAAAATCCAGAAGACTTATATAGAGTTTTAAAAATAAACAATTTTGACGATTTAAAATTACTAGAAGAAGAAAGTGTGGGTAAAAGCGAATTTTGGAATAGTCTTCCTTTTAAGGAAAATGATAAACTTTTTGTTGTTAAAGATGAATTGTAATAATCTATTTCTACGTTATTTTTGTAGAATGTTTTTTAGTTGGATACATTCCGTAATAAAAATATTTTAAAATAAAGTGACGTTTTTAAAAAAAGACTGTGTTTTATTTTAATATTTGGCCTGTAAATAAAAACGATGGATTTTTTGAAATTAACTTTTTATTTTTACACAATTTATACTACTATTATAAAAATGTTTTTTAAAACTAACAATTATTTCTGTTAATATAAGATTGTGGCCAATCATATTTAAGGATTTTTTTGGGTTTTTCGCTAGTCCTAAAAAGCAATTCTAAGAAATTTATTTAAAAAAAAACTTTTGTTTTCTAATATAAAAAAGGAACATCTTGTCAGAAGTTTTAATTTATGAAAAACTAATTTATTTTAAACCTTGGTTGTTATATGTAAAAATGTATTTATTTATTAAGAACCAAAAATTATTACAAATTAGCAATTCTAACGTTCCAAGACCGTATCTATCCCCGTCCTCATAGAAATCTAAGGCAGTGATGGAAAATATAATTTTAATCCAGAATTTATCCTAGTTCCGGAATTTAATATTATTTTTAAGTGATATAAAGTAAGATATAATACTTTTGTTTTCTGTACACCTCTGATTCCTATTTCTAAACGAAATATGAGAACGGATATTTTAAATCTACTCTCACCACTGAGATCTAGAAAATGTATTGCACATTTTTAGTGCCACTTTTACTCACTACTTTGCCGCGAGAAAAAAATGACACATTCATTTATTTTAATTCTTTAAAAGCTCAATGCTTGGTGTGGAATGATAAGTGACACCTTTTTTAATAGCAATACCTGTCAAATTTGTTTTTTTGTAAAACTAGTAAGCAAATTAATAAATAATATCTATCTATCTATGACTACCCACAGCTGTGATTCTCCAAAACCCGAAAAAATATACGAATGAATTGTGGCAACTGGACTGAAATGAAAATTATACTGGTCACATTTAATCTATGCGGGAACGCCAGTTTTGGGGTCGCTGATTACGATGAGAAGGGTTGGTTAACCACCATTATGTCAGGTTTAAGGTCATTTAAAGTTCAAGTAAAGAAAAAAACTATCGAAAAAATCTGAAAAGTTCATGCATATGTTTTCTAGGTCACTAAATCCGAATTCGGTGTTTATTAACATCTATCGTAGGGGTTATCCAAGGTTATTTCAAGATTATTTTGAAGTGTTTGGGATAAAAATGTGAACTACAATTAAAAAAAAACTGAAAAAAAATCGTACGTATGTTTTCGAGGTCGGCGAATCGGAATCTAAAGTTAGTTAACCTTCATAAGGCCAAGTTTAATGTAATTTGAAGGTCAAGTGAAGTAAAAGCATAGAAAAATAGATCCAACGTGTAAATAAACGCCGGATTCGGATTCAGCGACGTTGAAAACATATGCTTGAATTTTTTAAGATTTTGATGGTTTTTTCTTCACTTGACCTTTAAAAGACCACGAAACTGATATGATGGAGTTTAATTGTCCCTCTCATCGTAATCAGCGACCTCAATAACCCTAGTAGCACCTAACCGCTTCCGGCGTTCCTACGTAGATCAAATGTTGACCTGTGTTATTAAACAATAGGTAGTATAGGTTAAAAAAAATGCTCTCGGATTCACAACAAATATTCCCTTACCCCAAAACAAAATTATTTCTACTTCTAAAAAAGCAGTCGAACTCTCTAAACAGTTTGCTGCAAATTTTACCTGCTAATAGTTGCTCCTGTTTTCCATAAAATATTCGAAATCATATTTGTGGTCAAGTGGATCAAGCGCATCCTTTGTATTATTAATACCGGTAATTGTTTTTAAAAAATGCGCATCTAAATTTGTACCTATTGCTATTTGCTAATTTGATATATCTCATGACAAGGGGTTTTTTCGAGCTAAAAGACCGCCTGTGCAACATATCTTCAACATATCTTCAAGAAATAACTCCCAAGTTCCCCTTCTAATTATGGACTTGTAACTTTTCTCTTAGGAATTTGGAAGATAATCGAAAAATTTAATAGTTTGTAGATCTTGAAGTATTAAAAGAGAAAAACAAAACATCACATGACAGACATGTGCAAAGTGCAAATTCTGTCACAAAATAAACACATCATATTTTCCTTTCAATTGTTGTAACTGGGATAAGTCTTACCACAATATACTGGGTTAGTAAAAGTGCAGCAACTTTAAAATATCTTTAAATGCGATTCGAAATTGGTATCGGGGGGTTTTTGGGTAAGCGAAATTGAACAGTATTGCCTGATTTCCCATTTTTGCGCTATGGGTTTAATGTTTTTGTTATTTTTAATGGAATATCCTATTTATTTTCAAAAAATTCTAATTTTTACTTTCTGAGATATCAAACACCGTATTTTCAGAAAAAAGTATCGCAAAGCTTAAATATTTATAAAACTACTAAAGCTGCGTTTATAAATTTGGGGGAATTGGAAAAAAATCCAAACGAGGGTTTTTGAGCAAAATTAAAGGTGAAAAATATTTTCCAAAACAGTAAAATTTTTTTTTCCGGCAAACCCTTTTTTTTGGCTTTTTCTTTTTCCAAAAAACTTTAATGTTTTTAAACCGGTAAATCTTTTTTTTTTAAATTTTCCTTTTAATTTTCCCCTTTTTTAAAGGTCTGAAAATTGAAATTTTTTTTCTGCTTACAAATTAGAACCGGGGAGTTTAAAAGGCCCAACCTAAGTTTTGGGTTGGTTTTAAAAAATTTTTAACCTAAATAATAACCTTATTATTTAAAATTTTGGAGTTTTTCCATAAAAATAAAAAAACTGGAACATCTGGCAACGGGGTTGATCTATGCTTTAACGCGCATGTCTAAAAGATATCTAATTTTGTAAACGCATCTTTAGCATTTTAAACATATTTTTAAGCGTTGGAATTATTACTGAACATGCGATGTTGTCATATCTCGATAACTAGTAGATATAGAATTTTAAAAATTTGGGATGTCACTGAACTTGCACCCCAAGTTAAAAATAAATAGGACATTCCACTTAGGATAACCAAATGATAACAGGAAGAAAAAGCTTAAAACTCGGCAACACTGATGAATCACTGTTAAAATGTAAAAAGATTTATGATAGCTCACATCTTACCGTACTATTCAATGCGCAAGATCCAAAGGCCTTTTACCCTATACTCATTTAGCTCTTTTTCCCTGCAGGCGTGCATGCGTGGATAAAATGGTTCTACAGTACTGGCCTTCCATTAACCTTGAAACTTTCTTGGTTTTTGTACTTACACAAGATGGCTATTTTCATTTTCAAATATTGCCTTGTACAGACATAATTGTAAAAACTCTCTACATTTTTAGACATCTTAGTGGCAATAAAAGCAAATTAATAATAAAATGACAATTGCACGACGAACATTGAAATTTCTGTCAAATGTCATGAAACCATACCATTCTAGCTTTCAAGATTAAAATGCGTCAGTGCTCTCACAGCATAAGGCAAAAAAATTATTGTTTAATTTTTTCATGCTCGACACCCATAAGAAAGTTTTAGGCAACTGAAATTTCTCTAGTTACGCCTATGGCAAGCATTAAGATAATAAACTAAATCTTATGTCAACAGACAGATAGTTTGTAAGAATTATTGTTATAATTAGAAAAGAAACATTTCATAAGTTTTTGTATTAAGATTTAAAAATTTAATTTGTATAACATAAAATTGACAGTAATAAGTAGGAATTAAAACTTTTCAAAAAATAGGACACCTAAATTTGAAAAAAATTTGTCCCTATTTAAAATGAGAAATCTGTTAATATTGTTATTTTCAGTACTTTTACATGCAAATGGTAAGTACGTTTTTAATTTTCTGGTTTATTTTCATAAATTATTTTCTATATTAGGGTTTTTATTTTTGCAAAAAGCAAAATAGGGATTTAATCGATCTTGGTATTTTGCTATTTTGAAATAGGGATGGGGTTTTAAAAACATATATGTAAAATTTGGATAATGGAAATATTTTAATAAGCAATATATTAAAAGATTTGTCCCAAAATACATAAAAATCTCGTTTTAATTTTTTTTTTTTTTGTTATCAAATTAAAAAAAAAATTGGGAGGATTATTATTCTGAAAATTTCTGACCAAAAATCATTTTTTGATGTATAACAAGCTTTCACGGTTTTGGTTTTACCGGGGAAAGATAGGAAATTTTTTTTTTTAAATGGAAGCCCCCTATATATTTTGTTTTTTGGATTTTACAAATCATTTAACGTCCGAATCAACCATTTTTTTAAAACGACTTTTTTCAAAATTTTTTTTTCAAATCAATTTTAATTTTTTTTCTAAAGTGCCATGATCATCCTAAAATTTTTCCAAGCACATTACTTTCTTTTAGAAAAAAATGAACCCATTTTTTTTTTAAAATTTTTAACCATACCTCATTATTTAGTATTTTGCCCTAGCCCAAAAGCAAAATAGGGAAAATATCACTTTCATAATATTACTAAATTAGTATTTCAAAGCCAATCCAACGATGTAAAACACTACGACAATTTTCTTCATGTTCGTTAATTTTTTTTTTTCTATGGGAAAAGATCTTTTTTGTACTGACGGGTATACCAGTACGTTGCAAAAAAAGGGAGTTGCCATAAAAAAGCTAGATAGGGTAAGTTGCCGTGGGAAAAAATTACTTTCATGGTTAAAAGCTTGCTAGATAAAACAGTTGATTTGTGTTTATTAACGTGTCTCGTAAGATTTACCCCGCTTTTGGGTTAATTTGGGATTAACAAAAAAAACATGATGCATTTTTATGTAAAAAGATCTGTTAAATCCAAAAAAAAAAAATATACAGGGTATTATTTAAAAAAAACAAAAATTTTTAATCAACCGGTGAGACCGAATTTGGGAAAGCCTTCAAATATGCATGAAATGACATTTTATTACAATAACAAACCTGCTAACTTTCGTTATTATCGATAAAGAAAATTTAAAAAAGGGAGCCGGAAAATAATTCCCTGGACATCCAGTATATTAAAGTTTGTTTTTGCAGAAGGGCCTACCCCCTTTTTTTTTTTTAAATTTTAAACAATTTTTTCTTTACAAATACGTTTCAAAGGGGTTTTTT